>CABFWB010000902.1:41361-114988 GCA_902151455.1 Timema bartmani
TACTACCTATACCACCAAGTGTGCTCGTGCCGCAATTTCAAATATAGAAACTGTGACACTTTAAACTTGGCGATTCTATTGAGGTTATGTTCTCTAAATATCGTATTTTCTTTAACTTTGCGCAAGAATCACATTTTTATACTTAAGATTTAAAAAAAGGTTTTATTTGTATGATTATTTATATTAATAATGATTTGTAAAGGTATTGACCTATTAATTACTTATTTTATAATTTATTTTGCAATATTTTGAACCATATTCAATTGTTGGTTCTATTCATTTTTCTAATGTTGGTTAAAAACGGTTAGTTTATTGTGGATGTGGAGCTTTTCAGCCCGCTATTCTTTAGCCCATTCATCATGGTGGTTGGTGCTTTTCCTATAGCTAAGCTAGGAACATTACTTTTACGTCAAATAAGTAAACCTATTGCAAATATAGCGAAAGAAAAAGCTAAACAGAGTCATTTCTTTAGAACTTACATATGTATGCCACCAGCTCAGTGTAAGTAAATATTTATAGTAGCCTTCTATTTCTTAGTGAACGGTTGCTACAGAGGTTAGGAATTGTAAATAAACCCCTTATTTCAGGTTTTTTTTGCATCAAACCATGTACCATGATCAACCGTTGGTACTATGCAGCCAGTAAATGTATATAAGAAAATATGGTCACACCCAACTCAACAAATTAACGCTATCTCGCTATGCAGGATTCACAAAGACCCGCTGTACAAAAGAAACCCTCGCGAATCCGTTAAAAATGGATAAATATTCAATCTCTAGCTACATAAGTCATGCTAAAGGTCAGAATTCTTTACTCTTTACCCATGTCATATTATAGAAAATGAAATATTTTTTGACATCTAATAAACAAAGAACAACACTCCTTTGAACGTGTTAATGAGTTTAAATATTTAGGCACAATTTTGACTACTAGCAATACTGATATTCGAAATTAGGAAAAGATTGCAGTCGGGAAATGCATGCTATTAATCTGTCAGGAAGTTGTTGACATCTCGCCCGCCCATTTTTTAGGAACGTAAAGCTCAGAATAAACAAAACAATTTTACATTTTTTTCTCTATGGTTGTGGAACGTGGTCTCTTACCTTGAATGACGAAAACCAATTTAGGGTGTTTGAAAACAAGGTGCTTAGGAAGATATTTGGGCCTTAAAGGGATGAGAATTGGAGGAAGTTACATATGAGTTATATACCATCACAAGACATTGTTAGGATAATCACAATAGAAGAATCTTAAAACCATGTGTATGTTGACTAGCAAACCCATTGAGAAGACCTAGATGCAGATGGGAGGATAACATTAGAATGGAACTGAAACAGGTTATAATGAGGTGGACTGGTTAGAACTAGCTCAATATAGGAATAAGTGGTGGTGTAAGTGCGGCAATGACCTTTCGAGTTCCTTAACTCACAACAATACTACGTAGCAAATTTCCAATTATGTCAAAATTAATATTTAAAAAAATTGTATACAAGCCCTATATTAGCAAATTAAATCAAAATTCACCTAAATCACATAATAATGTGAGTATTTAAACGAATGGAATTATGTAAACATAAATATTTTTAAAAACAAGAAATTGTCACAACATAGAACCAAAACTATTAAAGTGAGCAAAGGCCATCTTTTTTACTATTATTAACTATCCCAGCCTATCAAAACCTAACCTTAAAGGTGGTAACATATTTTAGACGAAATTTCGTTATCCTGATGGCCTATGTTTCACACTAAACTTTTTTTTTATTGACAAACACACTATTTTGATCCTCTAATATTGGTAGCTCCTACTCCCTTCCTCCTATTACATTCTTTTTCTTGAACATATTTTTAAAACACAATTTATTAGTTTATTTTAACCACTCAATCAAATTTTGTATTATTCTGCACAAAATATCTATCACTACGCACGTTAATTATATCCAACATTGAAATATATTACAATAGCTTTGTGGCTAACAATTAAATAAATAATAATAATATTAGTTTAGCTATTACCCGCTTCGATGGCCGCATAGTCTAAGGCGCCACTCTTGTGTTAGACTTGACTGCCAATGATGGGGAGAGTGTGTTTCAATTCTGGTTGGGTGTACTGAAGGTGATTTTTCCTAAATGATTTCACTCTCTCTTTTCACACAGATGTGTGTACAACTCATCTAAACCCAACTTTCCTAATCCCTAACCCATTAGAGTAATTAGTACATAGGTGTATAACTCGAATGGGTAGTAAGACGCGGTGCTAAAAAAAGTTTTGTGCTATTATTGGAAATTTGCTTTAGGCTAGTTTATGTATGTATAGATGGTAAAAAATATTTAATTTACTATAATAGGACAAAGAAAAAGTTTAGAGAACTCCACCAGCTCTTTGTATACTATCCCCAATTATAATATTTGTTAAAGAGTTTGGCTTGCATAGTTTGTGCTTTGCATCACTATTCTAACCCTCATGCCGGAATTACAATCAACTTAATGCAGCATTCACATGACTTACATTGCTTGCAACATGATCAACTGGTAGGAACCATGGAGGGGCTATCTTGGCGCACAACTGAAGCCGCTGACCTTGACTCGAGGAATGTTGGTGTGAGGGAGTATGAATTATCCAGGGTGGCGCGTGGCTGCCCGCTTCTGGCATTTCCTAGCAAAAAGTTGTAGGCATGAGCCTGTGAT
This sequence comes from Timema bartmani, assembly GCA_902151455.1. Lineage (NCBI taxonomy): Eukaryota > Metazoa > Arthropoda > Insecta > Phasmatodea > Timematidae > Timema > Timema bartmani. The sequence continues at coordinate 44,047 of CABFWB010000902.1, forward strand.
TATTTTTGACATGGAAAGAAGGTTTTATCTTGCAGTGCATTTGGCTGCCACAACAGGTGGGAATACAATAATTACAATGTAATTATTGTAGTCCACTTTAATTTTACTATGTAAAGCAGTGTAAACAACTAGAGCATAATATTATTTTCATGATTATTTAGACCTAGGCCTATACATTATATAACCTAGGTTATACTTAATAAACCGAGAAAGAAAATACTAAGCATTTTAGAAATCTACCCCATCCCAAACAGAAATATTCTATGCATAACAGTTACTTTTCTCACAATTTACTAAAGTTAGGTAAATTACAACAAAGCTATTATGAGTTTAAAAAATACTACAATACTCAATGATTATATATAAATTTGAGCTTGAACATACTGTAATTTTAAGCTAATTTATTAATATTAATAACATCAATCTAGATTCTAAGTTGATTTGCATTTTCAGACGCTTGTTATTACTCGAAATACAAAGTAATCTTTTATGTTTTGTACATAAAAATAACGCAGATTTATTCAACATTTACACCCCACTTACATAAAGCATCTAAAAGCTCTCATTCAGGTTGTATTCTAATTCAAGTGAGTGCGCGTCCTTTTTTCCCCCTATACTTCCCATGTTAAACCGGGGCTGGTTGCCATACTATTCCATACAGTGGCTCGATATGTCTCTCCGTGAGGGGGGGGCGTGGCTGGCTTCACTTTCTCACAATGCCACAGCATAGGGATGTCCTCTTGGTATATATAATAGCTCCATGGTAGGAACATGTTTACTCCATGCAACAGTAGGTTAATGTCAATGTTTTTTCGCTAAACAGTTCTCAAGTTAATGTCACATCATTGTTACATTAGAGTATAGAACACAAAGAGGGCTAGATTCTTGACTCTTTTCTTTATTATATTAGGCTATGGTTAAAAAAAATATTTTATATAATCCAAATACACAACAAGAATAGGCTAGCAAGTTTCAATAGTAACAAAATAAATAAATATTGCAAGAAAATTATATAGGCTGTTAATTTTAAAATTAAAACAAAACTTATCTAAATCATGTAAAAACATTTGACCTTAATTGGTGTACCATTCTCTAGACCAGTGTGGTCCAAATGTGGGCCCGCGGGCCAAATGCGGCCGCACTCACTAAAATGTAGCCTTCACTGTATTCTGGAGAAAAATTAAAGCCCACCTCTGTTTGGCAAATGTGAAATAGCTAGTGATTCAAATAAAAATATTTTTTAAAAAAAGGTCACAATTGTATTTTATTATGCATTTATTTTATTAAGAATGATATTTATAAATAAATTTATAATACTAAGTTGGTTGTAAAAGTGTGTGTGCATACATATTTCAGCATTTTTAGAGGGTAATAAACTTGGTAATAGGGCCTACACTTTTTTCTCTGGCAATAAAATTTTAAAGATTCTACCAGCCAAAAATATTATATATATAAGTATTGAGAGTAATTGTTCACTAGGCCTAAGTGTTATTTGTTGGCTTATATTAGCTAGGGGATACTAAATTTATCTTTGGCCCGCAGTGCAAACCGAAAATAAGATTTGGCCCTTGGGGTGAAAAAACTTGGACCACCCTGCTCTAGACTACAACCGGGAACTTCACAGCTAATATATTTCAATGATGTAAGCCATATTTAAGTGGGCATTTTTATATATTTTGATGCTCAATAATTAATATTTTAATATTAAAAACTACCCAAACTTAATTTAACTAACATCTCATGCGTTAGTAAATAAACATCTTTGTTGAGCTGTAATTGGTAATATCGTTAAAATAAACTAGCCTAGCTGGTATTTCTTTAAAAAAATATGTGAAGGAATGGAATAGGAATATCATAGGACAATTAATTAATTAATGTTGGTGACCTGGCGGTCTAGGGGTAAGGTGTCGGACTTCTGTGCTGGGGGTCCGGGGTTCAATCTTCAGTCCCAGCACAAATTTATCTGATTGCCAAACCCTTCCTTCACCTCTGACAAGACGTGTATTAATCACAGCTTGTGAATGTGAGGAATGCCAGGCCTCCGTTAAACTGTAAGTCCTCCATTTCATCTCACAATCACCCTACCATTACACATTAGCATAAGTGCGTACAACTCAAACAGGTAGTAAGGCGCGGTGCTAATAATAATAATATAACTATAATTATAATGGTGTGTTTGTTAACACAGTATTTTTGTGCAAAATATTTTGGGATATTCTAGGAAAAACATGTTGACACATGGTCGGTTTGATTTTGTTAGGTTAGTATAGTTAGTAATAATAATAATAATAATAATAATAATAATAATAATAATAATAATAATAACTATTGCGCATTAAAATACTTTTAGTGCTATGTTGTGACAATTTACATTCATTTAAATATTTACGTTAGCCCTTCTGTAATTTAGGTAAGGTATATACAATTTTTTAACAATATTAGTTGTAATATTATTAGAAACTTGCTATTTTTGTTGTGTGTATTAATGATATAAAATAATTTATTTACAATAATATTGCCCCTTACATCAAGTGCATCGTGTTGGTTTCCACTTGAAAACACAAAGTGGGTCGCTATATTAAATTGATTGTGATCCCGGAATCACTCTGAGTCATATGTATAATAATCTGTATGTTACTTCACAACACCAGCACATTTTGGTTCTCTGGTTGTATCAGAAAACAACTTTTTCCAAACATTAGTAAATCTTACTTCTTCGATGTAGGATTTGTAAAGTTCCAATTTTCACCTAATTCAAGCTTAGTATTAACACACCTGTTGGTCCTCAAGATTATTTTTACTAACATAGTTAAATGTACTGATGATAATAATTAGACATATAGCCTAATAAAAATATTTGTAAAAAGGTTATCTATGTGGATAGTTGTGGTAATTTGTCTAATGTCTAGGTTTAAATCAGGGGTGCGTACAACCCAGATGGGTAGTAAGATGCGGTATTAAAAAAGATCACAGGGTGCAAAACATATGAAATGGCCTATAATTTTTCAGAGTGCAGTATAATCTTACAAATTTCAGTAAAAAAGTGCAAGTTTGAGTGCTAGAAAATCTAAAGTTGATAAATTATGTGATTTACAGGATAGACAGGAAGTCACTATCTGATTTTAAATGACTATAATTCTACTAACAATGGATAGATTTACACAAAGTTAGAAATGTTCTCTGCACAAGTCCATGAGAATCTTTGTGGCATACTAAATTTCCACATACACGCCTGCGTTGTTAACCAGGTGTTGTAAGCGTCGCTGTATGTCATAAATTGTCTTGTTAAGGAAATCCTGGGGATCATTTCCTAATACAGCACTGGTACGGTCCTCTAATTCTTCCAGAGTGCATGGCTTTGTCCAGTATAGTTTGTCTTTGGTCCAACTCCACTAAAATAATTCTCACATGTCATGAGGTCATGACTTTTGGCAGGCTCTTAGTGTGGTCCCCGTCAGTCATCCCAACCAATACCCCAATAAGTGAATTATGAAGGCAAAATGGGCTGGAAAATAACATTGTGTGCACTTTCCCATTGGGAGACCACTGGCCACACATCTTTGACGCAGCATGTTAAGGTACTGGTGTCTTGCAAGAGGATGGGACCAATGACCAGGGTTGAAAAAACCCTGGTTTATTTTTAAAAAAAAGTTGGGTTGTGTAAAGTTTTATTGGGTTTTTAGGGGGGGGTCTTAATGGGTTTTTGTGGTTTAATTAAAGATATTATGTATGTTTATCTGATTAAACCAATAATTCAAATATATTAATTATTAGGGACCAGAGAAACATATTTCATTATAGTAAGAAAAGGAGTAATAAGAGACATAATAAAGGAAAACAATAATGCAACAATGTAATTCTTGGCAACAATACTGTATAAGCTAGCAGGTGGGAAAAAAAGACTGTAGAAGGAATAGAAAGGGGAGGGGGGGAGGGGAGACAATGTATCAAGCCGGCTGCAGAATTGATTTGTTGCTTTCTTTAGTTAAAGGTAAAAGGTAAGAATGTTTGCTATCTCATTTGCTTATTTGACAAAGTATTATTTCTAGGGCCTAGCATTAATACAGTGTAGGTACCTTAAAATGATATTATCCCACGTGAGTTGCTAGTTGAACATATTATTTTGTTCATCATATTTTATAGCTTTGTCTATTGTATAAAATCTGTGTAATTTTAAAATGTCTGGATAACACCATATACAAATCAATGTATTATTATTGGTCTTAAACCAAAAGGTTTTCAACAAAATGACAAACCATATTAAAAAATTAATTAGATGATTGCTTCGTATGCAAAATATAATAAGTGCATTTTTGAGTGTTTTAAGTGTTTTTTAATAAAACCCAGGTGGGGTTTTTTGGGCAGGGTAAAATTATAACAACCCTGCCAATGACACGGTCAACATAGAAAACTGCTCCATCACTCTGAACAATTTCACGAAACAGACCCATCCAGTCACTGCCACGAAAGCATAATTTCTCCATATTCCCAGCACCTATCACACACAGGCCTCCGCATATAATTCCTGTACATAATGAGGTTTCCAGGGCCGAAAGTTCAGATGTTTCTTCAACATTGTATGCACCATGTATCTGGGGAGTCCACTCTCATGAGAGGCCTAGCATTTTTATTTAATGGAGCTGCTCGTGAACATTTCCCTTACTGCCGCAACACTATCTGGGGTCCACACTGTTGACAGTCGTTCGCTTCTTGTTGCACCTGCAAATGACCCAGTTGTCATTAATTTTGTGTGGAAATTTCAAATTGTGCTGGGATGAGGTGTGGCATGTTGACCGTTAACACATCTCCACCATCGCTGCACAAGGACGACAGATTTCCACAATTTAAAATGTGAAGCTATCTGGGTGCAATCCTTCAAAGACAATTTGTTCGCCATTTTTTCACTTACTCACTCACAGTAGATGTCTTGTTAGTAGATGATTTTCTTGGAGACCCTAGAATATCGGGAAAAACATTTTTGCTAATCGATCAATAATTAACAAAATTGCGGTCATTTCAAACCAAATAGTGATTTCTCACCCGCCCTGTAGAGTAAACATTGCTATAGATAATTACGTTGAGTCATAGATCTAATGCAATTTGTTTTTCCTTCACATTTAGTTTATAACTGGTGCGAGATAAAATCAAAAATGTGGATAATGAATCTTGGTAAGCCTGTGAGTGTACCAAGCCTAAACGAAGCAATGGCCATCGAGCTAGGAGCCAATCTACTTGGTGAAGGAATAATATTCGTAGTTGCGGCAGGAGTCATATTTTTGGAGTACGCCCGCTCAAGTCGCAAAGAGGCGGCGAAAGAAAAGGCACTTCAAGACGAGCTAAGTACACTTAGTTACACAATTCAGGAACTGTATTTTCAGACAGAAAAACAAGACGCCCAAATCAGGGAGCTACTTAGAGCTGTAAGTGAACTACAGGGTTCTGTTGTGCAGAAACCATGGTCAAAGATTCGCAAGAATAGTGATCCTTTTGGAGACCCGTTAGCTACTCCTTCCCTCCCAACAACGCCAGCACCATCCTTACCGTCTTCTCAAGGACCTTTGCAGCAACCAAGCTTATCGGTTACACAAGACGAGATGCCAAAGGCAAGTTTTTTAGTAGAGGCGTTAAACTATATCGAAAGGGATGTAAAAGGTTATCGATAGTTCATACTGGTTTAGTGAATTGTTGCGAAATAGTATATATTTATTTAGTTCACTTTTAAATGCTGTCACATTTAAGGTATCACATGCTAGTGTCTGCCTGTTTGTAAGTCTAAGTTATATAAAATAGTTTGTTTTTTTGTGGTCATTTATATTTTACAAAACATAAATTAACTTTTTGTGGAGAATGTGATAAGTTTATAAATATGCAAATTTACACAAATATTGTGGGGAATGTACTGTAAGTGTGTGAAAAAACTAAACTACTGTACTTTTCAAAGTAAGAGCCTTTTGTAAAATTCAAACATATTTTTTTGCATTCAACAATAATAAGATTTTACTACATTATTAGTACTATCTGACCGTGGCTAGAGATCCTAAGGTTCAGGGTTCGATCCCCAGTGCTTCCAGATTTTTGCTGAAGCAGTGGGTCTGGAACAAGGTTAACTCAGCCTTGTGAGGACAACTGAGGAGTTACTTGAATGAAAAATTAGTGGCTTCAGTCTATAAAACTGAGATCAACAACCAGAAAGTTCGCTGTGCTGACCACATGACAGCCTATATCCTCACAAGTTGGCACAATCTTGGCCAACAGACGGCGGTCGCTCAATCGATATGGCTTGATTGCAGACTGATGCCATGGAGTTTTTATTAGTATTATTTTATAACCTGTATTAATAATATCTATCAAAAGTGACAGCTGCAGATCACATAACCTGATACATAAATACATGAAAGTAGATCTTTAATTTTTCCAACATTTAAAGAAGGCTCTCAATACGAAGTAAATAAAGTAAGTAAATAAAATATTGCTTCAGATCAAACATAGAGTTTAATTTTCTTAACATGGTGATATCAAAATTTGTTGAATATCTGTCATGAGTACATTGACATTAGAAGACAAACTTGTTAAATTAAGAGAAAAAATTGTCATTAAATTCCAGGGCACCCATGACAGATATTAAAGAAATGTTTAGGTCACCAGATGAATAAAATTAAGTTCTATGTTTGTACTAAAGCAATATTTTATTTATTTTGACCAAAAAAGTTTTGATATAAAAACTGCAAAAACAATTATTCATTCTCATGTTCCCTACGTTCCCACCTTAAACGTGTTTAATATGGGTTGTGATTGTAAACCTTTGCGTCACTAGGCTACAGTTTAATTTAAAATACATTCATAATCTGGTCTTGTAAATTAGTTGTTTGCCACTTTTATAATTGCCTTACTCCCTAGTCTATGGCATGAATAACTAACTGTAAATAATTGAAAAATATCCATGCTAGACATTATTTAGAAAGATATATTTCAAAGCTACTATATCTGGGGTTAAAAATACTGGAACTCACTTTTCAGAAACTTGTTCAAATATCTATCAAAATTTGCAGTTGCAGATACCATGATTTGACATAAGAATAATTATGTAAAAGTAGATCTAGTAATTTTTCCTATCTGTCTGATATGTCCATTCTTTATAAAAATTGGGGTATTATATCACTATTTACTTATTTTTTATGTGTCTTTATAAAACTAATTCTAATTTGTTTATACATATTTATTAAAAAAAAATAACCTCCCAAACAACAAGAAGTGTTGGTGTTATTTTATTTTTTGGATGCTTTAGTGCCAAAAATCATAATAGAAATCTTTAAAAAATGCTTACACACACTGAAATTAATAGATGTGAAAGCCTATATAAAATTATTAATAAAAAGATCACTTTGCCTATATGTACTAAATAAATAAATGGTACAACACAACTGTACAAACTTTCTCAAATTGTGTATTGTGGCTTTGAAGCTGATTTTCAAAAATAGGTTTTGAGTAAACTACCCTTAAGTATGTTTCCCTCAAAAACAAACACATCTTTTTAATTACAATAACCCCTCATTAAACCAAATTGCTCAAATATGTTGAACAAAATTCAAATTTTCAAAAATAAATTATTTGTTAAGTACCATAAAATTATTTATTTGTGAAAATAAAAATATATTTCTATTTATCATTAAAAATGATTTCCAGATTCCTATTTTGAACTCAATCTTCAATGTCAATTTTTAAAAAAAATCCCACTCTCTATAATCTGTCGTAAGTAAACTACTCCTAAATTAATTTATTTTAGATACCGTAAATAAAGCTACATTGCTATTGATAGTTTAAAATAGCCCCTCGATACCAATTTTTAATCATATTGTTAGAGCGATTAAAAAAATCAAGTCTTTAGCTAACTATTACTCTTTTTTTTATATAAAAATAAATATATACATTGTATAAAACTACAATTCAAGCAACTTAACAGATACCCATTTTGAACAAAATCGCTAAAGTCATATTTTATAATACTCAAATAAAAAAAACGGGTATCAGTAAATTACCGATAACCAAATTCCTCCCTCCCCCACACAAACAAGTATACAGCTTTATTTGTCATATTTATATAAAACCCTCCCCAAATATACATTTTAAGCAAAATCCTAATAGCCATTTTCAAAACAATTTGAATTTTCAAAAATCCCTTATTGCTTTTTTAACCAAAACCAAGTATGCAGGATTATTTGTTGAATGTCAAACACTCCCAAAGTACCCATTTGCAACCAAATTGTTTGAGCCATTTGTAAAATATTTCATGTTTTAAAAAAATCTATCATCAGTAAACTACCCGTAAATGAATTTTTACCCCTAAAATCACTTATAGGTTATTTCTCACACAAGCTCCAGATATGCATTTTGAACAAAATTGTTTTAACTACTAAAAAAAATTGTTAGAACTATTTTTTGAAAAATTTGGAATTAAAAAAAAATTAATGATCACTAAACTATCCTCAATTAAAGGGCTAGGGTAAAAAAAAAATTTGTGGTGTAGCCCTATAATATCTAAATATCAAGTTTGAACAAAATCCATCATACTCTTTTGGGTTTGTGTTCACCTAAAACATAAAGATTCGTCATAATCTCAAGATCGATTTTTTTCACATCACAATAATTTCTCTTGATATGAGAAAGTAAAAAATGATACAAATACTGTCACTGTTTTCTTTGTTTACTTTGTGTTACTTCTTTTTAAGAAACTCATTAATCTTTATTTGTTTAGTAGCACCTTTCCTTTTCAAATTGAATAATAAACTTTTAATATTAACAATGTTTGCTTGGTCTCTTTTGGTGACTTCGTGAGCATACATGAATCTCTTTCCCTGCTTCCATCAAACATACAGCCCTCGGCACTAGCTGCTTCCTGTACACCTGCTTGAAACACTTGATCAGATCCAAATCAAGAAGCTGTATGGCACTGGTGAAGTTTTAAGAGGGTAAAAAACTACCTTTACATTTCTTAACGAGGATGTGTTTGGAGAATTAATGGCACAAATTATCCACAAAGAGAAGGATTTTTCTGCTTAGTGCACTGAATGGTGCCTCAAGAGCACGCAGACGGATTTTGAAAATATTCTACATCCAGATTTTCGAGCTGGCACAATGGGTGACAGGTAGTAGCTTCTTTAAGTTTTTAAACGCCATGGTTTCACAGACTTTAGAGTAACAATGGACACACGTTTGTTTGAGCCATCGCTTTTTGTGCACAATAGTAGGCCTACTCTTGGCCGCTTATTCCCACTTTTCCCTCCATGGATGGTATCACCTTTTACTTCCAGTGTTTGGTCTGGCAAGCAAATTAAAGAGAGGCCTGTTTCATCCGTATTATAAATGTCCCAAGTCTCACACCTTCAACAGCTTCAGACGCCTCTAAACCAGAAATCTGTGGCCCTTGGTGTCTTTCTTAAAATCAATCAATCCTGAATTAATTTTCTTAGGGACTAAAAATTCTGACCAATAGATGTGGGAAAATGATAAATCGAGAAACAATTGATGCTGCTTTTATTTTCATAGTTTAAATAGGATGCATTTAGGGACCATAGAAATTGATCCGGGAAAGTGAAACATTCTGGAAAGATAAATTGGGGTTTCACTGTAGTCTAAACCATAACAAAGCTCTCTTTACAGTACAAATAAAAACAACACTCCTTAGTAAATCTTGCCGCCAAATTTTTCTCATCATTGATATTTATTTGAATTTCAACTCTGCAGCTCACCTACTACTATCAATTTATTATATTTTGTCAGTTGAGAGGGGCCACCAAATAGGCTACCCACCGCTACTGTATTTTAATAGCAATCCTCTCAATACTGTTTACTAACTGGTTTACGATGCATCAAGTCTGTGATTAGTCACTGGAAACTCAACCTGCTAGTCACCGGCTACTTCAGTTACAAACTCAATCATAATGAATTAACAATTATTGAACATTTATTGTACTATTCAAGGTATCTTTCTTTTGACATTCTGTACAATGCTATAAATTTTGAATCAATTTGTTGTAGTCCCATTGCCCTGAAGAATAGTTTATTAATATCAATAATAATAGTCTGCAGTTTATATTATTTTCTTTGTACGAATGAATCCAAAATCTTCTTTGGCTGTGTCTCTTATAACTAATAATAATATCCTTGGCACTCGAGGCACTAGACATAAAATTAATAGATATTAAATATTTTAGAAGCCTGAAAAAGGTGCTTGTAACGAGACAGAATGAAACTGATTGAAATTCCACCACTTTTGCTTAGCACTGTGTGCGAAACATAAATAACAAAAAGTTACTTACCATTTTGTGACTTCACTCCCTCACTAACCAGGTCATTCACAGTTGAGTAGAGCTGTGGGCGAAAGGCCTAATATTTTCAAATAGAAATAGCTAAATAAAATAACATTCTCCTAAATATTAGAAAAGAGGTTATATTAAAAACATTATGTTGGCTGCATTTGTCAATATTGACGCTGTTTTTAAAAGACACAACATGAGCTGGCATATGAATATATTAAAATAATTAGGTTGAGTTATTTTTACAAGTGTAAAAAAGGGTCTCAATAAATTGTGGATAGACTTTACTTAGTTTGAATGGAAAAAATGTAATAAAACAAGTTTCTTTTGTGCAGGGTTAATGTTGGTGAAGACATTCATTCGGAGAGGATATTAGTTTATGCATGTGTACTGTTTTATTATTATTCTATGTAATAAAGAATTAAACTTATATTTTGTGAACTTTTAAAAGAAATTTTATACAGTTGTAGTACTGTTGAATTTAGTATCAAAATGTACGTTTTAGTACCTATTTTGCTAGTGAAATAATAATTATTGTTCCTTTTGTAAAACTTGCACTTTGTAAAACATCATCCCATACAAATTAGTTGGAAAGTATCTCATTATATGAGCCTACAAATTATAATGTTTGATTGTGTTATCATTGGGATTTTTTGAACTGTGGAAATTATTTCTGGTTCTTACTAGTGCCATATTTATAAATGAAAAACTGAATATAACATAAGACATACCTATTAAAATGATCATTTGAAAGAAAGAAAAAAATTTGTGTAATTTCACAGCACATAAAAATAAATAAATTTCTACATGTGTAATTTGAAATTGCTATAGAATGATGCGACACTAAACACAATATTTAAAAGGTATACTGTTTTATAAAAATAACTCTTAAATGAAGAAATTGGTCAAAGAAAGAAAAGTCATATACTCTAGTGCAAGTTTATTTTTATCTGTTAAAAAAAGAGTTTAACTTTTGATTGAAAGGTTCCTACTTACTATGTTGTTTTATATCTTGTGATGGTTAAGTTAAAATGAAAAATGTAAATTTATTTTGATAATATTTTCCAATGTTTATTCACTTTTTATGTAATATGTGAAAAAAACATCAAAGTAATTGGAATTTCCTTAGTGTTTGCAATGATTGATTAAATACTAAGTTTACTATTAGGTGTATCATCAATCCATGTGATTTTATGTAAATCACTGACATATTTGTTTTTAATAATTAACTCTTGTGTCAAGAATGTAATAGAAAACAGTGAATATCACAAGTATGGCACATAGACTCCTAAGAAAATGCATAGTTTGTTGGTTGTAAAACCTGGAAAAATTAAGAAATCTCAATACTTAAAAAGTGTATCAACCATAATCTTGTACATACATTGTTAACATACTTCCAAAATCTCATCAAGCTGATTTTATCACATCACCTGCATCACTAGATGCAAAAAAATAAAACACTATGCATTCTGATATGCAGTCTTGTACAAATAAGTAGATGGCAGGCAGCACCATCTGTGAGAAGAAAACAATACTTTGTAATTTTGGATGCTGCTGCTCTGCAACTTTTAAAACATTTTTTTTTGTTTTGAAAGTAAACAACATTCTGCTTTAGAGAATAACCAACTATGTAACAACAACTTTGATGAATTTAATTATTATTTTTACCTAAAGGGTGTTCGAGCAATTGTTTAGCTAGGTATTTTTAACATTTCATTTATTTTTTATTTATTTTTTGTCGGCAAATTAATTATACCATCTTGGTTGGCAAAATTTTGTTTTAAAATTGACATTGTTGGACATTTCAATAAACATCTTAAAGTTGTTTTACAACAGTGCAAATACTATAGGTTCACAGCTAAAAATATTTTTTTTTAAATAACTCAACACTCACTTAAATAACTGAAAGTCAAAAGTTATGTCAAGATTATCTAATAAATAATTTAGTCATAATTTGAGAATGTAGTATTTTAATTTATTTGATTTGAAAATGTAATAACTGGTATTGTTCAATTATCTTGACAACTAAGCTGATGGAATAATCAATTAAAAAATTATTTGCTACATATCTTACTGGTAATTATTTTAGCTAAGTCAGTGATTAACACGACTTATTCTGACTCGGGATGCCAAGGTTTGACTCCCAACTGGTTTTACTGGGAATGAGTTTTATTTCCCCTTTCCCTGTTCATGGAATGCTTGTATGTTTCCATATAAAAATAAACCCTCTTCCTGATCTCTTAGAGTATATAATTCAAGTCACTGAAATTGCTTCACTTACCCACATTGATGCGCATGCAATCTAAATTCCAGGCTCATCTTGTCTGGTTTACCTGAGAAGGGGAGTTTGAGGTTCGAATTCCAGGTAGGTATACTAGAGGTGGTTCCCCCTAAATGATCTCCCCACTCTTTCTTCATGCAAATGTTGACACATTGCCAATAAATTCCACCTTCCTGACCCCTACCTATTCCATTAGTTTAATTAAAATGCTTATAACTTGGATAGATAGTAAGACACAGTAAAATCAATTAATGGTGTGGTGCACCGCACAGACGTTCTCCCACGTTTATCTTAAAATAAACATTTACTAAAAACTCATCAGATTTGTGAAACACTACATATTAGATCATAAATGAAATAATATACTGGTTACTTACTTACTCTATGGCATTAGGAACTAGGAACATTGTAACAGAAAAATTGAGAAAAGAGAAACTTATTTGTTCACCAAAGAGCATAAGAATCAAATTTATTTTCAAAGATCAGAATCAAAAAGAATAAATATTTCATTTTATATATATAAAAGATTCGTATCTCAAATAGTTGCTGAGAAATTTTGAAAATTGGGAGATTTTCCCCATGTAAAGTACCCTCAAAGTCATGAGAAAATGAGAATTGCCATCTTATCATAATGGTAAACAGTGTGTCTAGATTTAAGTTTAATAACAATTGTTAGAGCAAATTTCGATAAAATCGATTTTTTCTCTTTTTGCACTTAAGTAAACTACCCTTAAATTTAAAGTTACGCCTACATATTTAATTCCAAAAACATCCCAGATATTAGGTTTCAACCCAATCAGTAAATTGGTTTCAGTTTTAGCCCATGGTACAAACAGACAGCATTGCGAAAACCACTTTTTTGGTTTCAGAGGGTCATGAAACATCGAAATTTATCAAAATCTAGAGCTCGATTTTTTTTTGACGAGTCTAATACTTTCTCTTTGAAGTGTTGAGAGAAAGTAAAAGTATTATCATTACAGTACACTCAGTTTACCCCTTAAAGGTAGCAAGCTTATCTTTTATGTTCACACTACAGTGTAGCATATAAGACAGAACCTAAACATTTATTGCTCTTATCTATTTTGTATAATGCTCTTGCCACATAACGTGCTAAAAGAAACAGTGTGGTCTATCTCTGACATAGTCCATCACACCAGGACGAGGGATGCTAAATTTTCAGAAGATGCACAAGTGTATGACAAGCGGAAAGGTTAAACCCCAGTTGGGATTTGGCTTCAGTATCCTAGGTCAGAATCCGCTACATTATCTGTGTAGTTGAGTCTAAGCTACATACAACTAATGTACAATATTAGCAGGAACTTTTAAACTCGTGACTAGTTAGTACCTGAAAGAGTTGGGTAATGTTTTGTTTTGTTTATAACAATGTCCCCAAACGCTTCTTAAAAGAGACGCTCAATATAGTTGGTTTATGTACATAATACAAAAATTATGGTGGTGATCCAGTAGACCGACACACTTGCAACTGAGTAGTGTTTCCAGAAACGGATATAAGTTTTAATTTTCGAAAACAAAACTGAAACTCTCTTATCGCCAAGCTGACTGGAAACAAGTTGCAATTTTATTTTAGTTTGAGTTCATTTCCACTAAAATGACAGTACTAGCAATTATTGCCTCCTATTTCTTAGTTTTGTTTTTATATCTCTATAAGGAAAACCTCTTTTCGCTTTATGTTGTAATTGTATTATATTTGAAAGTAGGTACAGGACAGGCAGATAGAAACATATATAAGGAACAAATACAAAATGGCTTTTACAGTGAAAAGAAGAACACATTTCACACTTTACATTACTATGATTGGATAAAGAGGTATGTGTGCATATATATATATATATATATATCGCCTTACTATTGTATTGTAGCAATTTCCTAAAAGAGGAAGCCTAAAAACACATAAGGGGAAAAAAGGTAAATTTGTAAAAAAGGATAGGACACTTGGATAAGAACATGTAAAATGAATAACATGAAGGACAAACACAGGAAATAGAGAATGGATGCATTCATATATATATATATAGATATATGTATGCATATATATGTATAGATATACATATATTTATATTTATACATATATATTTTAGATATATGTATGCATATATATGTATAGATATACATATATTTACATTTATACATATATATTTATATATAAATGCATCCATTCTCTATTTCCTGTGTTTGTCCTTCACATGTTATTCATTTTTTACAAATTTCCCTTTTTTCCCCTTATGTGTTTTTAGGCTTCCTCTTTTAAGAAGTTGCTTTGCGCGTTTCACACTCCCTCCTGATAGAATGAAACCTAGTTCAGGGAATTGGGCAGTAACGATCGATTTTATTCAAGAGGCAGCTATTAACGCTTTATCCAATGGCAGCAATCTAAAGTGTGAACTGTGTTCTATCTTTCCTGTGCCTTCTTCCAAACATAATACAATTGGTTCTGTGTTTTTAATCCATATGCGAGGGCATCCTTAAGTTTGGATCTTAGCAATATACTTTTTCAATACTACATTGTTTATTTTCACTAATGCTGAGATGAAAAACCTCAGTTTAAAAAATAGTCCATTTTAATTAACACAAGATGAGAAAATAAAATAGTACAAATTTAACACCTTGCAGGACGATGTAGATAGAAGAAGGTTATTGTTTTGTTGGGTTTTTCTACACAAGTGTTGCTGTGGTGCTGTTTCACCGGCATTTTGTGTTTCCAAAAAAAAACTCTGGAACCTTTAGATCTTTATGGCTCGGGTTGGGACTTCCAGTTGTTAGCATAAATAGTCTCTGAAAGGTTTTTGTTTTCGGAATCACGAGTCACAGTTTCGTCAAACTCAACACGGTTTTAGTTTTGTCAGTCAGGTGGAAAAACTTACTTTATAACTGCGTGTTTTGTTAAATTTTTGTTTCCCATATTATAATGGGATGGGTTTAAGAACACACAGCTATCATTTGGTATAATATAAAATTAGTCCATACCAAACTTTCTACAGTTGTGTACCCCTCTTGGGACTATGCATAACCAACATACCCATTCCATTTCTTTATGAAAATAAAATAAACAAATACCTGATATATTATAAATTATAAACTGTCATTTCCAATTTTAATTGAGATTTAAACTGCCTATGTGGTCTAGTGGTAAGAATTCCTGGCTTCAGATCCATAGGTCCCGGGTTTGATTCCTGGTGCTTCGAGGATTTTTTTTGTGAAGCAGTGGGTCTGAATAGGGGTCAACTCAGCCTTGTGAGGACAAATGAGGAACTTCATTTAATTTAGTTTTGAATTTTTTGTCCTATGTATGTCCATAAAATATCATTAAATATATATGTAGTAGCTATTAATTACAATGAGCTTATTTCAATAGTTTTCCATTGCTCATCCTTTATTTTATTTTTTTGCATAAAACCATAATACATCTTTTGATTTATCTTCAAAGTATGCTAACTTGTATCTTAAATTAGGGATGTGAACCTCACAGGCTTGGCCATTTTAAGTTATAAGAATCATTATGACAGTGCAAATATTTTTTGATTGAGTTTTGCTGGTTTTGTTTATTTTAAAAAGCACATAACTATCATTTAATATGTGTTTGTAAAATATGAAAACTGTAACTTATAATTATTATTTTATTTGTATATTTTATGACAAACTATTAAAAATTATACTTAATATATATTGATATAAAAACCTTTTCATATAATTGTTACAAAATTATTACTCCTGTTAAATATTAAATAGATGTGTCGAAATAATTTTATTTAAATATTTTGAACTGCTGAAAAATTGATGTTATATCATGTTAAGGGTGCATTTATGTAGTTGTGTATGTGTATACATTTAAATATAAAAGAATTGCATATAACCTGATCAGGTAGTAGGATGCACTGATAAAAAAGAATAAACTCGATTATCTTGGTTTGTGAAAGGGAAGATTTTCACAAATATTTTGAAAACATGAATAAATGCAATCAGTGGTAAATTTAACCTTTAATAACATTCCAAATTAAAATTTCCTTAACACACAGGTTTATTTGGAAAAGTAGTTTGTAATACTTACAAGACCTATAGGTCAACAGTAACCCTTCAGAACTCTGTTAAGCAGGTCCCACACTATTCGCTAATGTGGACAAATGTTTCGGCTGAATATTTGCCAGACTGTTCGCCTACATTCACGACATGAAATCTATATGAATACTTGCCTTCTGTGGACCTCACACACATCTCGCAAATATCCAACTTTGAATAGTGCCGAACATTCACTTCCTTTGATTTGTGCCCAAAAACTGTTCTTGGAGCAAGCAAAACTCCTCAAATCTTGAATATTCGTCCAAATTCAAGATTAATGTGAGTTGGCTTAATTTTCTTGTGAGCTTAGTTCCCCGTGGACAAAATTGAATGCAAATGTTGTATGGCCACACAAATAACCTGCAAAATGGCTAACCTGTTCATAAATAGTCAAGGGTTTGTTGTACTATGAATTTATACATGGAATAAATTTTTTTAACAGTCATGCCAAACTTAGATTCGGAAGGTTGGACTTGAGTTTGAATCTCGGTCAGATACATTATGAGTGAGTTTTATACAGAAGTGGGTTTTTATCCTCTTTTTTAGTTAGACATTTATTAATTTTCTTTAAAAAAAAAACACTTATTAGTTGGCGACTGGAAAGGGGCATGAGTAAAAGAAACTACTTTGATCTTATATCAGGGTTCCTATGGTCTGGAAAGTCAGGGAAATGACAACTCTTCAATGTTTCATCAGAAATTGTAACGCCGCAGAAGTAAGATGTTGCCAAAATTGAAAGTAGTGTAGTGCCTCGACGAAACCCTAACACTTTTATAAAAGATGATATGGGCTTTGCAAATTGTTGACAAAAAAAGTATTTCAATTCGTGCAAAAATATAAGTGAAATTTTTTATTTGATGTTTCCTGGGTGTTTCATTGTCAGTGCCTTTACTCTTGGTGGAGACAAAGCTGCATATTTCATTGTGCATGGCTTGGCTCCATTCTTTAACAACAATTTACTGGATCGCCTAAAATCATGTAACAACTTTGTAATTTATTTTGATGAAATGTTGAATAAAGTTATTCAAAGAAAACAAATGGACATTGTAATCAGATTCTGGGACAAGGAAAATCAGAAAGTCGTCAGTCGTTACTTAAACAGTGTGTTTCTATAGGAGCACCGCTGAGGAATTACTGAAGCATTTCTTGGGTGGTATTTCTTCTCTTCCAGTCTCTAAGTTGATACAAGTGTCAATCTAAAGTTTATAACACCTCTTCAGGAACACATCCAATCTGTCACATACAATGAACTATGTAGTTTGCTTAGTTTGGGAACATTTGGGCTTCATGTTGTTCATATCTCCTTGAGAACAAGAGTGGAACTTGTCTATTGGGATATTGCATCACACCGCACATGTACTACCTACCTGTTCATTGACTCTCCAGCTCATAGAGCATTGTTTACCCAGTTGACAGGGTGTACAACTTTTCCTTTGAGGTTCTGTGGTGTGCGGTGGTTAGAGAATGCAACATGCTTTCAAAGGGCCTTACGAATTTGGGACATTGTTAAGTTTCTCAAAGAAGCGAAGCTTCCTAAAACAAAACCTGTAGAGACACTGAAAAGGGCAGCTTGTGATTCATTCCTGAAGTGTAAACTAGCTTTCTGCAAGACAATTGCAGATGAATTTCTGCCTTTCCTTTTTGATAGAGTTAGATATATTTTATTATTTTCCCTGAACTGATTGGCAAGATGTCTGCTTTCTTATTCTTCCATGAGAGGTGAGGCAAGGTCAGCTGTAGGGGAAGAGGAGGCCAAAATAAATGTAATTAAATTAATATTTTCACATGTACTGTAAAATTATAATGGAAATTTTGTGAGAAGATGGTCAGGGAACTTGGGAAATTAGTCAGGGAAAGTCATGGAGAATTTTTTTACAAATACTGTAGAAACCCTGTATCTGTATTGAGATCCTTTTGATTCATACTTCAATAAGTATGCTATTTGCACTAAAAATTCAAACAATATAATAAAAGGATGGTGTTTTATGGACAGAGAGAGATAAAAAAAAGTTGAATTGAGTATCTTTTCCCCAATTATTGTTAACTTGTGTCTCTTTACTCTGAGAGTAACGATTTTAAATTAGGAATTGAATTAGATCCTCGAATTTTTAATGATATTTGAGAAAATATCATATTCAAAACTTGAAGGGGAAAAAAAAAATTATTTAGAGCTCCAATACTAATTTGTAGTTTATCCCATTTTAGTCATGGGACAAACTTAACAACCAGACTTCAGACCATTTAACTGAATGTTTGAATGTTGAAGTGGATGCATTAAAAACAAATAATTTTGACATTTAATTATCTTTTTTATTACAACTATCAATTTAAAAAGAATGGATTCAAGTAAAAGCTCTTATAATTTTTTTATAAGATTCAAATTCAAACTAAATATTCCTGATCTAGGTAAAATAAAGCTTAGGACAACTAAAATAATGTATATTCAGTCCGATCTCTGGTTCTAACAAATTTTATATTGACTGGGAAAATATTTTGTTTTATTAAACATAGACTACACAAGTAAAATAATTACAACTTTACAAAAAACATGTTTTAGAAAATATATTAGAGAATGTTGGCACAAAGAATTTTATGAAAGTATTAAATTATTATTTTGTTTATCACTGAACTGAAAGGTTTTCTTTGAGGACTTTTTGAAGAGCACGAATTCGGACCTCCAAATCTGACATACCAAATGAATCTGAAAAAAAAAAAATACACACAAAGTAAATTTTAATATTATTATTTAGTTCTTGTACTCCACTCTATATAGATCAGGTAGAGTTTAATTATAAGACAATATTTGTTTACTAAAACTCTGTTTATTTTAATATCGCGTCTTACTACCTGTTCAGGTTATACACATATTTATTAACTACACTATTGAGTTAGAGATGAGGAAGGTTGAATTTAAAGGGAGTGCACCCACATTTGTGTGAAGGGAGAGAGTAAAACAATTTTGGAAAATCCACCCTCTCTCTTTTATTGATAATCTAGTATATTATAAGAGTGATGCCAAAGACCATGTGGCAACTCATAACAGGTCCATTCCTTTAGTCATTGAAGTTCACTAACAAGGAATGGACCTGTTGTAAGACAGCCCATAATAATAATAATATTGTATATTGTTATGAGGAAATTTATTAACGAGAAGGTATTTTACTGATGACTGATTTAAAAAAAATTATTGTCACAAATTAAATGAGAAAATATATGTGATAGGTTTGTTTCTCAAGCAATATAATTTTTTCACATCAACCTATCAGTATTACTTTTAAACTTAACGTCCAAATAAAGTTGATTCACTAATCTATCAGTTTATTTAAGTCTTTGATGACATTACTGATGATGTTTACAAGATAAAATGTGACAACATAATCTGTTTGATTCATGTTAGTAATATACCAGTCTTTAGATAAACTATATTCTTCATTTTACTGGTGTATGACTCGTCATCCTTTTAAGAAGAATAAAAAGTAATGAAACACTATAAATAACTTGAATTGATTTAAAGCTGAGGATAGGCTCCTAGAATCTTTAAGGGTATTCACAATTTGAAACAAAAGGTCCAACACCTTATCTCAGTCATAAGCGTGTCTATCTACTAAGCTAAGTGTTCCAGGTTTGATTCCTGGCATTAATAAAAAATGTATCCTTGATTAAATGTGAGTTTCCCCTTTCAAAGTGATGGATTAACAGGCGGGGTCTGGATGTAATGTCTGATATAGATATAAGTTAGTTTGTAAGTTGTGTATTGATATAATCAGTCTGTTCAGAAAGTGCGTGTTAAATATCTCAAATTAAAGAAAAAAGGTTAATGTCCCTCAAATTATGGATCTGAATTATTTTCATTAGAGCAATAATGATTAAAACTAGTGGTTTACAACATTGTTGTAAACACCTAAAATCCAGACCACTGACCATTAATTTACCACCTAATGTGAACAAAACTGTAATTAAAGAAAAGAAAAACCGTTAAAATGTGTGAAAATTTCCTCGCTTTTTCCCAAATTTAAGATTCGGTATTTGAAGGTAAAATGAAGAATTGGATAAGTTTGTTTAGTACCGCATCTTACTGCTGTTTGGGCTATATGCTTAAGTACTAATTATGCTAATGGGTTAGGAATTGGGAAGGTTGAGTTTAAAGGAAGTGAACCCGCATTTGTGTGGAGGCAGAGTGGAAAACTATTTAGGAACCCCCCCCCAGTTCACCCGACCAAGATTCAAACCTTGATCTTTCCATCCTCGGCAGTCTAGCTCAACACGAAACTAGCGCATTAGCTAACTACGCCACCAAGGCGGGTAATTGGATTAGTAATATAGTGTATTCAACCCAACTATAGTTTATATGTTACTAACTCAAAATGCTATATTTTTTAGCAATAGCTCTCTTATATAAGGTCATAAAACTATTTAGTTGTTTGGCAGCCATATGTATTTTTATTTGATTTGATAATCTTAGGTTCTCTCGATGACTAAAACTATCTAGTCAAAGGGAAAAATTTGTTAAATTTTAACAAAGAAAAAAACCGTTTGCTTGTAGGTTAGTTTGGAAACAAAATTCTTGGAATAAATATCCAATATTATAGATGTTAAGTATGTCATAGCCATATCTAAATATCATTTCCTTTAAAATGAAAGATGACACGGGACCATCCAGGGACCTTTAGATTAGTATACTAATGTTCTTACCACTGAGGAGCTGTCCTATGTCCAAGGTCATTCTTCATTCATATTTTAAGGTGAAGTCTGTGATGGACGTGTGGAAATTGTCAGCTACATATGAATGATCGATTAAGATCACAAACTATCAAGTCATATAGGTACATAAGTGGGCCAAGTAGTGTGTTTATGGCAGTAGGAACGTAGAAACCTGCCTATCTCACGCATTCCTCTCACAGGGGTTGGACTGTGGATGACTATATGGCACTATAAGTAGCTTGAATATATATTATATAAATTTTAAGTTACCTTTAAAGGGTCGTCTATGAGATTGTCTCCTTCGTCTATGTTCGCACCTCATATTTTGTCTTCCTGAACGGGGGCTTTGGTTCACTGATGAACCAGAGGAGACAGCAGAATTGTGCCCGTTATGGATTCTCGCATGGTGCACGGCATTCTGTGCAAGCCGAGGTGATGAACTCGCTGAACTTGCTGAACTCCTCCTCCTCAAGTTGTTTCTGTTGTGTTTGGTTCTCTCAGCTGACAACTTACGCTGTTTGCCTTGGTCACATTGTCTTGCTGGTTGATATATCTTAGCTGTGTTAAGGTTTTTATTCGTAGCCGAATGACTTCTTCTACTACCAGCACTGGACTCTATTTGGAAGGTCATCAGGAAAATCATACAATTCAATTAATTTTTTTTTAAGTTTAGCTTAGTTAAATATATAAAGGGTATGTGTTGTTATAGTGATAATAGCAAGGCAAAATCTGTGCTCTTATTAGAAAACATGACAGGCTTGCACACATTTAAATCACATTTGACATAAGTTGTAGAAACATTTCAAACAACTTTGGCTTGTGAGCATAAAAGAGACAAAACATGTTACAATTGAATGCTTGATGCAGATGATATCTTTTTGTAACACAAGTAATTATGTAAATATGACACTACCCCCCTTTCTGTGGGCCTAATCTGTCAGGATAGCTTGCGGGGAAGGATAGGGACAGCGGAAAAATTGATTTGTGGTTCGTAATTTATAGAAGGCTTTGGTTTTTAGGGTTTATTAATGGCACAATGAGTTACTACAAAAAAGTGTTACAAAAGGTTATAAAAACTTTGATGTGGAAGTGCGTGGAAGAACGGGCTTGGTAAGGAATACCTAACCTGGCTCAACTGACCTCTCCACAAATTCAAACATGGTACCTTGGGCACGATGGTTGCCCTCCAGCTCAAGTACCCGATGACCCGCTGTTCAAATCCGCGTGGCCTCGGAAACTGCAGTGACCCCTCTGAATAGGTATTATTTTGTCAACCCAGATAGCTCTAAAACAACCATTTATACTTTAAATCTGCCAAATTGCCAAGACGGCTAGGACAACTTGTTTTGAGTTGTCAGCAGTTTCGTCCTAACGTTTACTTACTCATACCCGCCTCGGTGCCGTAGTTAGCTAACGCAATAGTTTTATGTTGAGCTAGACTGTCGAGGACGGGGAGATTGCGGTTTGAATCTCAGTCGGGTGAACTGGGGGTGGTTTTCCCTAAATTATTTTCCACTCTCTCTCCACGCGAATGTGGATTCACTTACTATAAATCCAACCTTCCCACTTCTTAACCCATTAGCGTAATTAGTACTTAAGCGTACAACTCGAACGGGTAGTAAGATGCAGTGCTAAATAATAATAATAATAATACTTATTCATCATAACAATTAAACTAGATCAGTTCTTTTCAGAAAATCACCAGCCTGTAGTTACCTGAACTACTCCTCTGTCGAATGACGTGATGACTCCTGCCTGTCCCTGCTGGCAGAAAACATTTCACACTCTTTTTCTGTGACAATGGGATGTGTGGCCGAGAAAGCACCGTTTGGATCTGGGTCAATCTGACATGTTCATATAAAATACATATGGTTGGAAAATAAAAGTACAAAGTAAATAAATAACTGGCAATTAGACAAGACTATCAATTAAACAATTAGTTTGTCTGTGATTGTAAACTATTTTTACCATCAGGTGAGCTGGTGGTCTAGGCGTAAGGTGTCAAACTTCTGTGCTGGGAGTCCAGGGTTCACTCCTCGGTCCCGGCACAGATTTATCTGATTGCCAAACCCTTCCTTCACCTCTGTTAAGACATGTATTAATCACAACTTGTGAATTTGTGGAATTCCAGGCCTCCTTCGTGGTTCAGATCCCACGTTAAACTGTAGGTCCTCCATTTCTTCTCACAATAACCCTAGCATTACACATTAGCATACGAACGTATAACCTGAACAGGTAGTAAGATGCAGTGCTTATAATTATAATAATAATATTTTACTATCTATATTTTCACTCTATGAGAATTATTTTTGCACAGCATCTTACTACTCTTTCAGTCATTTTTAGTAGATTGATCTGAGTATAATTGAACTGCAAGAATCTCGATGTCATCTGATAAAACTGTTGCTAAATTACTATAATTGATTTTAAAAAATTAAATGGTTTACCTTGGGTACACTTTGCATGCATTGTATTTTATCAAATGGCCATGTATTAAATTGTGGCCAACAACACCTATTGGCAAATAGGTGGCCAAGGGAGAGTTCTGAGAGTGCTACCTTTCCCACCTGAAATTTGTACTAATACTTTTAAATTAAAATGCACCTTTTCTATATATTATTAAATGTAATATAAACATGTTATAATAATAAGCCTTAAATATTATAGTATTAGATTTTTTATCACCGTGTCTTGGCACACTTTCAGGTTATACACATAGATCTTTGCTATTGAGATAGGGATGTGTAAAATAAAATTTTAAAGGAATTAGCCCAACATGCATGTGGAGAAAGAGTGAGAAACCATTAAGGAAAACCACCATTAATTCACCTTACCGAGATTCGAACCCCAATCTCACCATCATCGGTAGTCAAGTTTATTATGATAGTGATGTCACTAGCCTTGAGACTATAAAAGCATGTTAATATTAGCTACAAATGAATTAGTCTGACACCTTAGCTCAGTCAGTAGCGTGTCTGTCTACTGATCTAAGGGTTCTAGGTTCAATTCCTGGCATGACCGAAAAATTTATAATTGGTGAAATGTGGGTTTCCCCTTTCACGGAGTTGAATTAACGACAGGGGGCTGGATGTTGTGTCTGTTCTAGATTTATGTTAATTTATATGTTGTGTGCTGATATAACCATTTTGTTCTGAAAGTGCATGTTAAATACTTAACTCAAATAAATAATAATAATAATATAATATATGCTACATGCAACATATGTGGTTGTCCGAGTCAACAGTTTAAGGCAGTGTTTTTCAAATTGAGGTATGTGGCGCAACCAATAACAGTGGCCAACATATTTTCTGTTTCTCTTATGGTGAGTAGTATTTTTCTGCAATTTGTTATTGTGAATTAAAAAATTGGTTTAAAAAACGTTCTAATCACCTTTGTTTCTGAGAAATTTCAAATTTTATTGTTATTAAATATACAACTTTGTCTATATTTACGATACTTCAGGAAAGGTTTTAAAGCGTGATTGCTTTGATTGAATATTTTCTCTTGTAGACAGTATCTTTTGCATCTCTCATCAGTAGTAGTCTACAAGCATGCTTGTGTTCAACTTTCCATCGTAGCAATATCTTTGTGAAATCTCTCTCCATACCCATTGCTGACAGCCAAGGTTTGGAGGAAAGAAATCCCAATTGGAGGCCAGAAAGTGTATTTTTAAGGACATGTTACAACCTAAGTATTTATAGCGAACCAGCTCCTCACCAACAAATTCCTTGTAGTTAAGAACGCATTAGTTACCCTGAAAACTTTGAACAACCATTTTAAAACCACACCATGCTCTTTTATTCTGCAGGATTTAGCACATAATCAAATACATTATCTTTTATGTGTCTGATTTGTGGCCCTACAAATATGCCTTTCTTTATTTTAACAGCAATCTTTTAGGGGAATTTTTCCTTGGGATGTTTAAAAACCTTACCCATCTTTGTCCATGGCCTTAACAAAATTCTTCATCAATCCAAGTTTGTTATATAGCGGAGGTAAATATACATTTCTAAGATCAACAAGGGAATTTAGCTTAACTTTTTTTTCTTGTCCATGAATGAAGCCTTGACATGGTGACCAATGGGTTTGATGGTAATGAGCCTGTATTGCTCTGCTGTCCCATTCACAAAGAAAAATGCAGTACTTGTTGTACCCCAACTGCATTCATAACAACAGTGCTACAACTTTAAGATCCCCACATATATTCCAATTGTGTTCAACATAGTTGATCTCTTCCAGAAGTATCTTCATGATTTCATAGGCTCCTTCATTGTGATGAGAATGACCAATGGTAATGGATGGTAGAGAGTGTTTCATGTCCTATTATGTTTTATTTCATGCTCATAATAATAATCACATTAGAATCAAGACCGCCAGTGATGCTCCATGCTCTGATAACATCACTAGACACTATACAATGTATCTACAGAACACACTCAGGTTATTTGTGTTGCCAACCCAGTATGTTTTCCTTGATACTTATAACGAAGAACCACCATTATGGAGGAGTAAAGCTTTCAGGCTTACTTTTAAAGAATCAATAAAAAATTGCCACTCATCAAAATTGTGTTTATATCCTAAGTACCTGAGTAATTATTTTCATCTTTACAAAAGCAGAGATCGCCACTCTTTGAAAAAAATTATATGAGACCTTTTTGTTATATATTTGGAAGAAAGTGCAGGAGAGATGGATAGAATCTTACAAAAGGGAATTAACCAAAAATGGCTCTTACAATGAAAAGAAGAACAAAGTTCATACTTTACATTGTTGCCATTGGACAAAGAGGCAATGGCTGGCTGCCTTTTGAATAAAATAGTTTGTTACTGCCCAATCCTGCCAAATCCTGGGTTTATTCTATAAGAACTCTTATGGAGCAGGAGTGAAATGCGCAACGTTACTTCCTAAAAGAGGAAACCAAAAACCACAAAAGGCAGAAAAAAGAAAATTAGTATAGAACAGTTAGATAGGAACATGTAAAAGGAAAATATAAAGGTCATGGGATGCAAATATATAATTTATCTCTTTAAGGAAACCCTCTTTTCACTTTTTGAGTTATAAATTGTGTGAACTGTGTTCTTCTTTTCATTGTAAAAACCATCTAATGTTTGTTCCCTTTTATATGTTTCTATCCATCTCTCATGTACTGGTACCTTTTTCCAAATTTAACAATATGTACCTAAAAAAGCGAAAAGAGGTTAAAGATATATAATACATTTTTGACCACTTTAATATGCAGAAATTTTTGTGGTTTTATCCAGCCAGGTTCCAGCCTTTAAGACAGAGCCTAGTAGTTCAGATTGGCTTTTTGGGAGGTCCCTCATTAAGTCGTTGAGTTCAGTGTGGGTAATTAATAAGATGAGGTTCTTTAGAAAAGGACAGGGGTTCATATCCACCATTTGAAGCTGGAACCTCAGAATTTTCATTGCCAATTCATAATTGTATGTAGGAGAGCACATTGCTGGGTGTAAGTTTGGATACTCAATTTTATGCATATTTTTTGAAGAGAAGTCTTAAGTTTTTACAGTTCTTCCCATTCCATGGGAAATGAGACGAAATGCATAGAGTTCCTCGCATCTTTTAGCTGTGCTAGAAGATTCATTACACAGCGTGTGCAGCAGATATGAGGCTCTCATATTTTATCTTGATCTCCTATCTTGCATCCAAAATACAGTTCATATGCTTTTTTAATTAAATAAAGAGCTATACTTATTCTCAGAGTGAAAGATACCTCTCAACAAACATAAAAAAGAAAAAAAATAAGGTCATTTTTACACTTTCATGGTGCATGCATGTTAACCCAATAGTGCTCATGTTTCAAATTCTTTCAAAATTTCTTCATGAATGTAATAAAAAAATATTTATTGATGAGTAAATGTTACATTTTTATATGAGTGATTAAAATACTATTTATTTGAGTGCTTCAGAGCATATATATATATATATTATTATTTTTTAATTAGCTGAAAGAAATGTACTACATTTTACAGATTTTAATTAAAAATAAAAAAGTTTCAAAACTAGATGGTGCTCATTAAAAAAAATCCTTAAACTGCTCATCAAGAGCTACAAGAAACACCTTACAGATGTAGACAAACTGAAAATTGGCCAAATTTTTAAACCAAGATGATTTATTTATTATTAAGTTTTTTTTGTTGATACTAAGTCTATCTTTTGTAAGCCCTTCTTTCCATCCTGTCATCGCTTTATTTATTTTACTACTAAGACTTCATTAAATTTGGCTAGGCCATGGCCCCGAATGGGGTACATGACTTGAGAAAGTTTGGGAAACACTGTTATAAAGTATTGAGTGTCAACTACAGCCAATTATTTTTGTGGGCTATAATATAACAAATAATACCTTATAGGATGTATTTAAGTATCTTGAGCAAGTTTACATTTTGTCTACAGCATTGTTAAAGGGATGAGGGCATGTTCTACCTACCCTTCCTTACCCCACCTTCCTTACCCCACTGAAATTAAATTCTAAATATTTCTTACACTCCTTCTACATAAATGCTAGTAAACTTCCTCTTAAATTCTACTTTCCTATGCCCTATCCCATTAGTGTAAATATGGGGATAGCCCAGAAGGGTAAGTAAGATGCAGAGCATGTAAAGATAGATATATATATATATATATATATATATAAAGATATTTTGCCCCGCTCACTTGTCATGTGCTTGGATAGTGGCATTCCAGTTGGAAGGCTGTGATTGTTTCAACTCCCGCCGTAGCGTCGGACTTCCCACCCCATCACCTGGGTAGCGGCACGTGGCCGCTGTCACTCCATCCCCTGCATGAGGGAGTCTTTGCTGACGTCCAGATGGACCGCGACAAGCCTGAATGTACTTGCGTAGCTCGGCTCGTAGATTCTTCTCTTTCCCCTGTAGTTCGGCCAACTGTGATATACAATTTTAAACTTAGGAGAACCAGATGGGGAATATGAATTTTTAATTAACTGCAACAGCATTCATTTGGATAAAAGTATGTAGTGGTGACTTAGCTATTTAAGGCACTAGCCTCCTATTGTACTAGATCCCCATTGAAAGAAAGATCAAAGTTAGAATCCCCAGACGAACGCATTGGAAGTGATTTCTTCCTATGTTTTTAATTGAATGTTACACACTCTGAATGTGAAATTCTCGTTGTAAACACACTTTGATCAGCGTTATTTACTGTCACCAAATATATTTTGTAGGGCAAAGTTGTTTTTGGCATTGTTTCAAAAGTAAATAAAAAAAACACAAACTTAATAATGGAAGTGTTTACAACCTTAAAATAATCAAAATATAGTGGGTTTTTTCTATCAAGTTCAGTCAAAATATATTTACTAGTTACAAGGTAACCACATTGGTGGGTATGCTGCAGAAGACATCAGTCTCTTGTTGTTTGGTTCGCCCATGAGGGAAAGGTCATTTTTAAAATACCAGCAAGGTGTACTAAGGGGTTTTTTTCCCCTTAAATGGTTTTCCACACAAATACAGATATATTTCTCTAAATTCTAGCTTACTCATCCCTACTCCATATTTTTAAGTATGACCGACATCGATGGTCTTAGGGTAAAGAGCCCAATGTTTGTGGGTTCAAACCTAGCTAAGGTCGGTGGATTTATCTTGAGCGATAAGAATCTGAATCTTCAATCTCAAATCCAAATTTGAGTCTTAGAAAACATGACGAGTGTAAGATAATTTTCTCGCATTTGAATGATTTTTTTAAATTTTCGTTTTGTTCACATTTAGTGGTAAATTTATGTTCAGGATACTGGTTGTTTGGTTTTCCAACAATGCTGAGCGGCTATAGAAAACCTCCATGGCGTCAGCTTGCGAGCGAGTTATACCAAACGAGCGGCTGCCACATGTTGGTGAAGATTTGCGGATAAAGGGTGTCATGCAGTCAGCCTAACAAAAACCTCTGTCTGCTAATCTCAGTTTTATAGACTGGAGCAGCCAATTCTTTAATCAAATAGCTTCTCAATAATTGTTCTCATAAGGCTGAGTTGACCCTGTTCCAGACCCACTGCTTTACGAAAAAATCTGGAAGTGCCGGGGATCAAACCCAGTACATCTGGATCTGTAGCCAAGACCTCTGACCACTAGACCACAGAGGCGGTAAGTGTAGGTCTAAACCACCATTAATTATCATAAGTGTTCTAAAAACATAAATCACAATCATTTTTTTTTTAAACTGTTCTTAAATTTTGAATCTAAAATTTTTTCGAATCCTTGAATCTCTAATATTCTTAAGAATTAAAAGATTTGAGGGGCCAGCCTTAATAAAAATCATAAATATAATTATTATAGCATGTGAATGCTTGATAATAATTTATGTGACATATCTGATTTAAAAAGTTCTTTTAGCATCGTGTCTTACTACCAGTTTATGCTGTACACCTATGCACTAATTACTCTAATGTGTTAGGGACGAGTTAGGTTACATTTAGATGAGATGTACCCTCATTTGCTTGGAGGGAGAGTGGAAAAACATTTAGGAAAAAGCACCCTCAGTACACCAGACCCAGATCGAACCATGATCTCCCTATCATTGGCAGTCTAGACTATTGTGAGAGTGACGTCTCAGACCATGTGGGCACCGAAGCGGGTAAAAGTTTTATTGTTTATTATAATTATGTATGTAGATGCCTATTAAGATTGTTTATTAAAAATATGAAAACTTGACACTGACAAAATGGCTGTATGCATTTAAATTCATGCCGATGATACCTGGTTTTTGAGTTGAATTTTTTCCTCTTCTAAGCGTTTTCTAACTATTTTGAAAGATGTCCTTTCTTGCATTACATGGTTTTCAAGACTTTTTATTGCTCCATGCATAACCTCTGCTTGCTTGTGAGGAGGGGGTCTTTTACTCAAGCACTTGGTTAGATACCTCACCTCCTCCATTAAGGACTTATTTTCATCAGTGAGTTCCTGTATTCTGTTAACAAAACAAAGTATTTCGAACAGTAGCCCTTCCCACTGATCATCTAAATACAATTCAGTATAGTAATTTACTACAAAACTACAAAATAAAATAGACTTAGTAATATTTCACTTTACAGTAAACTAACATGATATAAATGGTACAGTGCAACGCATAGACTTTCTCTCGTATCTTAAAAGATAGACATTTATTAAAAACTGGTAAGATTTTGTAAAGTGGTCGGGGTTTTAGGCCCTTAGCTCTAGACAATTTAATTTATATAATTATATTAGTTTGTCATTGTTTACATGTTAATATGATAAAGATATTGAAAGTACTAAACTTATAATATATTATTGTTTTCCAATTGTCTAGGCCTAATTTAATCTTTATATTACTATTAAATATTTAATTATAAGAAAGTGTGGGGTTTAATGTTAATTATAAGTTGTCCAAATAATAACCAAAGTTGTAAGAAATATATGTTTTAAACTTCAATTCATTAACTTCATTTTTAGGCCTTTAACTTTTAAATCTAGTAGTTTTCATTCTTCTAAAGTCTTTGTTGGAATCTTAGTGTCATCTAAATTTATTACTTTTACCTTTCATTTTAAGCATCGTGCTATTTTATTTTATCTGTACTCGGAAGCTGTGGGGTGCACCTGTGGCTTGCACGTGTAGCTTCACAGTGGAAAGGGGAGGTTTGGCGCAAACAGCTAGCCAATCAGCACATCTGATTTAGCATCTGTGTTTGACCCTATGTGGAAGGCAAGCGTTAGACGCGACACACTTGCCGGTTAGCATGCGAACAGATAAGACCTATATTCAGAAGTATGAATAGTTGTGTTCTATTCGTGTTGGCCAAGGGGGGTTTAGAGATGGGTGGAGAAAATGGAGACCATGTGGCTAAATGACCACTACATTAACTATTTATCCATCTTCATGTACTGAGTAATTTGTTTTCTTTTCATTATGTAACCAGTGGTTCAAAATGTATATAATGTTTATTTAAAATAAAACTTCAACATCTACTCCATAACTTTCTACTTATTTGATCGGCTATGTTCTCCACCCCCAGCATTAATTAACTAACCCCGAGATGCTCTACTAAACCTACTGGCTGCCACGGACATTATCCAAATAAGAAGATGCAGAGGAGAGTTTCGACGGGTTACAATTTGTATAATGAAATAAAATGTATTGTTGCAGAAACACGCCACCAAAGAGAATAAATGAAATAAAATACACTGTTACTGAAACATTGAGAAAAGAGGAACCTCTCTGTGCACCAAAAAACATAGCAATCAATTTCAAAGACCTAGATAAAAAAACTATATATGTTATATTTAATTATAGCTCAGAAATTATTGGTTTTATAAAAATATATTTCAAATAAAATATTTTAATTTTTAATAGTACTACAACTTGTCAATAATAAATTATTTCGTATCTGACATGTAAAGTACCCTCAAAGTCATTTTGATGGGAAAATGAGTCTTGCTATTTTGTTTGTTATGGTAAACAGTGGCTAAATACAACATTTAATCAAAATGTTGTAGCGGATTTTGAGATTTCTTTTTTCTTTTCTACCTTCTTTAAACTACCCATAATTTTAAGGTTGAATATCTAATTCCAAAAACCCCTTGAGGGAACCTTATAAAAACCTTCAATACCATGTTTTGACCAGATCAGTAAAACAGTTTCGGCTCTATGCCGAAATACAGACGGATGGCATCATGAAATACACTTTTACTATTTCAGGGAATAGTGAAACTTCATAATCTCGAGTTCAATTTTTTTGACAATCCCAATATGTACTACTCTCTCTCCTGATAGGTCAAGAGAAAACAAAAATTGGGGTGGGATCTTCATATCCTTAGATCCTTAAGGAAATATGAGATTTAATGATTAAAAAAAATATCATATAGCAATATTCAGAAAAAACAAAAAATTGTTTTAAAACTTTTAATTTAAATTGTTGTTAAAGCTATTGTGGTTTATTCCTACTTAACATAGCATGAATTTTACAACTTAACTCAAGACCATAAAGCTATTTTCTATATTTTTTATTACATAAGTAATAATGTGAATAAAATCAAAATTAAAGGGAAAAAAGGCATACTAATGTGGGTAAGTTAATTTATTATGCTTAACATGTTTTATAGGAGTCAAATTTGAAATTTGTCTGTAATATGAAGTTTTTGGAGTCAAGTTCAAATTCGAGAAAAAATGTCAAAATATTAAACATAGATAGAAATTAATCTTCTATGTTTGGCAAATATAGTCAAATTGTCATATCAAAAAAAATGTGTTTACCATAAAAAAAAATTCACCATATCTAAAACTTATTCATCCCTACCTCATCAGTGTGAATTATATGCAGATATCCTGGATGTGTCTAAGTTTCAAACAGGCTCAGCCCTTGTTACCATATTTCCAGTATTATAATGATCACTTTTCTTGAAATGGCTACCTTTTCTCCAGATGACTCGTTTTCTCCGCTAAACATGTACGACTTTGACCTGATGCTCTTTCCAGCTGCTCCTGCATCCTTCCCATCTCTGACTCCAGTCTGCGGATTGTAGCCTGCAAGATCTGCGGGTCTGGTGGACCACAATATTCCATAGGCAAGGGATAGTGGATCCTGGACAAAAATTAATCAGTCTTTAATGAGGCTTCAATAATACATAAATTTGTGTAAACTAAGGCATTAGGTAGTTAGGTATCATTATATGTGAAGATTAATATTCCCCCCACCCACCCCAAACAGCGTAAAGAAATAAATAGAATAATAATCAACTATTTTTCTCCTTTTTTAATATTGAATTTTAAATCCATCATCATCAGCTTCAATTATTTCCATCCTGTGGCCACTTCAGTTAAGTAAAATTCCTTCATCTTCTTCTATCCTTCCTCATTTAATTGCTTCCATTCTTCTTCTCCTTTAACTTGCACACTTTCTGTTATCTGCTCCTCCCATATATTTCTTGGTCTTTCTTGTGGTCCTTTCCCTACATACATCTCCGTAATTCTCTCCGTTTTCCATACCATCTCAGTCTTGCTTTCTCTACTATCTCATGTACTCCTCTTTCATAGATAAACTTCATTTCCTTTTAATAATGAATTCAATCGAGTTAAAAATAATAACCTAGAAACAGGAAGTGAAACTAGAAACTTTGGCTTGGCATGGCAGTGCTTTGCCGTTGAGAACTCTTGGTTCATCTCCTATCCGGGGCCATCTTTCACCAATTGTTGTAATGAGTCTACTTATGGTAACTGGTGAGAGTGTCTGCCACTCGGAGATATCTACAATCACAGTTCCCAGCTGCTCATAACTGACAATATGTGCTGACATGCACTTCATATTTTGATTCATGTTTATCATAAACTAATACATGATGGTTGTCCACAGGATCAGTCCTGTCGCCGAACCCAATTTAAATAAGTTAAAAATTACAACTTAGACACGAGAATCAAACTCAGACACTTTAGCTTTGTGCTCCAATGCTCTACCAGTGAGCCATATTTTACTAGTTATGGTAAACAGTTATAATATTAATTGCATGGATCATACTGCCAATTATGAGTCGCCACTAACTGTGTTCGTGGATAGCTCTGAGTGGGAGATATTTTCATCAGTTAACACTCAAACCGGGAGATCGAGGTTTGAATCTCAGTCGGGTGTATTGAAGGTGTTTTTGTTTTGTTTGTTCCAAAATGGGTTTCCACTCTCCCTCCATGGAAATGCGGGTACTCTTCCTTTAAATATAACCTTCTTAATTCCTATGCCATCCGACACCTTAGCTCAGTCGGTTGCATGTCTGTCTACTGAGCTAAGGGTTCCGGATTCGATTCCCGGCATGGCCAAAAAATGTATCACTGGTGAAATATGGGTTTACCCTTTCACAGTGATTAATTGATGGTCAGGGACTGGATGTTGTGTCTGTCCTTGTCTTCAGTTAGATTATAAGGCATATGAAGCTATGACAAGCCTAGGAGGTCAGTACTGGAAAATATATCACTTGAATAAAAAACTGAACTAGGCCACAGGCTGGAAACAGTAATGGATTAATGGATGTAATCCCTAAACCCATTAGCAGAATTAGTACATAAGCATATAACCTGAATGTGTAGTAAGACATCATGCTCTAAAAAAACAGTAAAAATATTTTAAAAAGCTCTGCTGGAAGTGATTTTAATTTGTGAACAAAGCAAGCCAAAGTTCTATATAATAGGCAAAACTAAGTCCTACATACAGAATTTTTGGAGAGAAAGATGTGTTGATTACCTATCAAACTCCACAGTATATGTAAGAATAAGGTATCTGCGGTTTGAGTTTGGAGCAATGTGGTTCGCTTGGATGGAACATGCTGAGTTTCGTATAATGGTTCGTTTGCTGCGAAGAAGCTCCAAGTCATCGAAAGTCAGCAAATCGAGAGTGACACAATCACTTGTCTAAACAAACATAATACTGTACATAATGACACTTTTATATAAATATGTGCAATTTGTTAAGATGTATACCGAAACCAAGGACATACCCTAGGTGCTAGAAAAATACAAATAATTTGTAAAATTACAATCGAGTGAATTCAAAGAATAGATTTAATTAATTCTAAAATGTTAACTTGGTTTCAAGTGACACTTAACATAACTTTGCACAAAGAAGACCAAAGTCTTGCATTAAATAATAAACTAGTTTGTATGAATGAAAGAGGCGAAGAAGATATAGATAAAATGATAATATATAAATTGAAAGTTATGTTCTATTTTCACCAAAGCTAGTACTGTAACAGTTTATGACCAAACAGGACTTGAACCAGTACAAGTGGCAAAGTATGTGGTTCGCCATGATCAACCAAACGTTTATTGTTGTTTTAAATCAAGCATTATTAAGATTGATAGCATACTTGGCTCTTGATCTGAAAAGTAGGCATTTGATAACTGACCAAGTGGACCATAGTGTGGTTTTCTATTCTGATCAGAGCAAATGAATGAATTTTTAAATAATATTTTCATAGAGAGGTTGGGTAAATATAAAGTGTGTTTTTTATCACTCCGTCTTACTACCTGTTCCGGTTGTATGCATATGTACTAATAACGATAATGAGTTAGAGATGAGGAAGGTTCGAGTGTGGAATTTTTTTTGGAAAAACCACCTTCAGTACACCCGACCAGATTCGAACCCCAGGCAAGTCTAACATGAGAGTGATACCTAAGACCATATTGCCACCAAAAAAGATATCTGGAACGTGGAATTTAGAGGAAGTGTACCCACATTTGTGTGAAGGGTCAGTGGAAAACCGTTTAGAGAAAAACACCCTAAATACACTCGACCAGGATTCGAACCCAAATCCCCTGTCATCGGTAGTCTAGTCTATTGCGAATGTGATGCCTTAGACCAGAGGTCCCCAACCTTTTTGTACCTTAAAGCACATTCAAAACTAATGGTAGTAAGGCGAGCACCAATTACTTTTTCAAGGCAAATTTATAGCAGAACATAATTCATAATGCAAATAACACACACACAAAAATACATATTATTAAAAAGAATTGTGAGTTTGAAATCTTTAAATTATTTTTTAAATTCGTATATAAAATAACGCAAATGGTACACACGCTAAGTTAATCCAAAATGAGTTTAAGCAAATGAAACTATTTTTACCAAACCAAAAGTCAATGTCAATAAATTAAAAAATACTCCTGATCCTTAAACCATTAGCATAATTAGTACATAAGTGTATAACCCGAACAGGTAGTAAGGGGCAGTACTATAGAAAAATATTATTCTTGTTATTTCAGAGTATCAGAAAGGTGTGGAAAAACATTTGCTTGGTTTGAGTCAGGTTGTAATATTTGTTCATTGTAAGTGCTTACTTTTACTGTGCACCGAGTTATACTACCCATTTGGTTTATCAGATATAATTTATTCTATCAAAGGTTGAGTTTGGAATAAATGTGGCCGCATTTATAGAGGGGGAGAGTAGGATGATTTAGAAACAAACACTCTCCATACACTGGCCGAGATTCAAACTTGTCGGCATTTCAGTTTATTGGAGAGTGCCGCCATAGTTCACGTAACCACCGAAGCGAATAGCACTCAATAGTTGGGTTTGATTTGGTATAGCAACATTTGAGAAGGAAAGGAATATGTTTATACTATAGTAGATAGGTACCTACTTATTTAATAATGTCATGATAACTTCTTGGTTTCCACTAAATAAGATACAACCATTTAACATGGAATTAAATTAATAGACACAAAAGGATTGAATACAAACTTTAAGTAATCCAGACTTTAGCATTGTATTAAAAACATCAAATTGCTTGAAGTTTCCTGTCTTGAGAGTAAGATTTTCTATGTCTGAAACAAAAAAGTAATTTAATTCGGAAATACAGAAGAACCTTGATAGTCCAAATGTTTGGTAATCCGAACACACATTAAATGTGTAAAACAGAAAGCAATACTATTTAAAATTAATGCTTTAGTGAGCAAAGTGCTTGAGCCCAGGGCCTCCCTTAGGGGTGTGTGAACGGTGTGGTCGCACAGGGCCCTGTGATTTGGGGGGCCACGTGCTTGCTTAGGGGACAGAGGGAGAAAACTAGTTGGGATAGGAAATTTTTGCTTTCGCGCTTGTATATTAGCCTCCCTATTTGGGCGAACCACCAGAAAGTAATGTTTGCATTTTGTTTGTTTTTCTTCAACTAACACATATGTATTATTCTTTAGATATTAGGTTTAGTTATAAATAATATAGGCAGTGTGGAAGCTTTATCCCTGACAAGAGTAGCAGGACCTTACCCTGCCCGACCCTTGGAACAAAGGGGGTTGTAATCTACTAGCTGGACTGCAGTGATTAATAATTAGTGTTAGCACTGACCTCATAAGGTGTACTGTTTATATTTGTACGAACATAGAATAAAGTAATGTTATAGTTTCAGGTTCATGGTTTGTCCATTGTAAATTGTAATTTACTTAAAGTAAACTTTAAATGTGTAATAATGTGTTTGTGTTAGTATTAAAAGTGTCACACATGAATTATCTATTTATTGTGTTTTGCTCAAAATTTTACTTGTAGAATGGTGGAAATTTAATTTTGTCATGTGTAGTATTTAGTTAGTGTTTTTAGTAATGTCTCGTGAGCACGACAAGTTTCGTTAAGTACGAATTGGCCACGCAGAAAACCAAGGAAAAAAAAACACAACACAGACAGTTTATTTCCAGCCATAGAGGAGCTTTTGAAAAATTTCTAAAACCATCGTCTTCTCTGGTTACTGTTTCCAACTCACTAGTAAATCAAGAAGATGATAATAATGTATGCTCATCTTATGATTTACTACCTGATATAATTGATAAATCTTAACTTAAAGTTTTTGAAATGACTCTAGATATACCACTACAGGCCAACAAAACAAATGATTAGAGTTCGATCCCAGTCGGGTGCAGTGAGGGTGGTATTATCCTAAATGATTTTCCACGTGAATATGGGCGCACTTCCTATAAATTTAACCATAATGATCCCTAACTCATTAGCGTAATTAGTACAGAAGCCTTTAACCTGAATGGGTAGTAAGACATGCTGAAAAAATCTTTCGGGTTGGGGGAGGATGCAGTTAACTGGGGGCCCCACAAACTAAGTTTGCCCAGGGCTCCGCGTCTGCTAAGGGTGGGCCTACTTGAGCCCACTGCGAAGATTATTTTAATTAATGATTTTTTTAGTTATTTTTTATTATTATCAATTAGTGATTAGAATTTTTATCAGAATCTTACACAGCCTATCTTTTTGCATCTTAATCCTACACATTGGTAAAAAAAAAATATTTAAAAACAATTATTGTACTGTGCCTTATTATAATGTATTCTATTTGTCTTGTTTATAAAATAAAATACATACTTGCTAATTTGAACCACCCCGGTTCCAATCAGTTCGGATTATCAAGGTTCTACTGTGGTACTTTATATTTTATAGATTATATAAAAATTACTTTCTTTATTTTGTTAAAATATATGCCTATTATCTTTGATTATTATTATATTCTTAGGAAGTTGCCAAATTGAATGATATTAAGATTTAAAAGTTTGAAAATTTTGAATGATCATAGGCTTCACTTAAAACATAGATCACTAAAATAACAATAGAAACATAAAACCATAAATAATGACAACATTTTGTATTTACTTAAATTCTTTGAATTATAACGTTGAACCATGCTCCTTTGCATGTTATGATGTAATATTTATTATAAACTACAAATTGTTTATTTGATATTATTTAAAATTTTAAATTATTAATATATGATAGGTTAGATTAAGTATCATAATAATCCCTTTAAACATTAATTTGGGCTTCAATATTTGTGACATCATCTAATGTGTGTGGCAGTTGTAATCAATTTAGTTTGGATGGATTCCTGTGCCAGGTAACATCATTAACTGATATTTTTTCATAAGAAAATCCTTATTTAATAGCTGGAAAAGTTGCTAGATCCTAATTTTATGTATTCATATGTCGGATCATATGTTAAGCAGCTGTCACTTTTGATAAACCTAGATATTATAAATACCGTAACTATAACGTACCTAATACTAATAAAATTGTAAACTCACATTATTATCAATGTTGGCCACAAAAGTATATTTTTGTATTTTATAAAAGGCTCTGCATTACAATCAAGAACATCATCTAAAAGTACAATTTTCATATGCAGAGCCTTTTATAAATTACAAAACTATATTTTTGCGACCAACATTTATAAAATGTAAGTTTACCATTTTATTAGTGTTACTTTATAGCTATTTATAATATCTATCAAAAGTGACAGCTAATTAACATGACCTGACATATAAATACATAAAAGTATATCTAGTAGCTTTTCCAAGTATTAGATAAGGATTTTCCTATGAAAACTGTACTGTAAGAGTTCTCAATAGAACACAAGCGGATGATACATTGTGTGTTTAGGCATTAAAAATTAATACTCACAATTCATATCATAACTACAGTGCCATTCTTCTGCAGTGTGTTTATCAGTAACTCCAAGTTCAAGTGAATTCCCATTAGTAACATTCATTTTAACTAAGTATTCTTTACTTTTAAAAGTACAAGTCGTCACTAAGTTTAGATGTTCATTCATATTTAAACATAAAATGAATACACAGCTACAAATACGAAGTGAACATATAATAGTGAGGAACATTGAAATTTTTCAACAATTTAATGTTTTTTAAACCAGAGTGCTTCAAACTATTAGATGCCATTAATATTTGTTTTGACCGCGCTCTTTACAAGCTAGCCTAAAAAAAGTTAAACTTCCCATAAACTCCGCCAGTTTATTAAATTAAAGTTAAACCACCAGAGTCGCATGATCGTATCAACTGCTACTGTTTTTTTCTTGTTTCTATTCTGATTGTTGGCTCCTACTTACCATAAGAGTCATACTAATGAAAATATCTTCATACATAATTAACTTAAATTATATATAATAATATGTCATACTAATGAAAATATTTTCATACATAATTAACTTAAATTATATATAATAATATATGCTTTCCATGTGTATTTATTTTATCATCTCTATTCTTTTCAAACATTACATCTCAGAGCTTTCTAAATATGTATTTTCTTTTTTTTTCTCAGGGCCCAACTTTCAGCTCCATACAAAATGATGTTTCATTATAGGCGTATTTTCACGGTTGACCTGGTATCGATGTTAACAAAATGTTTATGGCCGAGATGATACCAAAGCTTGCTTCTGTAACGCTTTCCTTGACCAGACTAAACAGTCAAAACAGCATCACTTCTTAAGTTAAATTTAAACGAGTAGTCAATGGATTTTAAGTATTTTGTACATTAAAATTAACAGACATTACTAACGTTAAACACATGACAGTAAGTAGATACTAAAAAAAACCTTTTTAGTTTTGGATAAAAGAAAGAGAGTACTATATGATCTAGGCCTATTTAATAATAAACACGTGCTTCATGTTTTCTTATAGTCCTTTTTAGGAAGATATGTTGGTATGTTGTGTAAACATTAGAACTAGTCAAAATAGCCAATCTAAATAATTATAAAATTAAATAGCTAATTTTCCGTCTATTTGCAAAACATGTCATAAGATTACATAAAATCGCCTACCAGCTGTTAGATATATTCCACTCCAAATACCATTTTGTTTAATAAAAACATCTCAAAATCATTTTTGCGCTCCACCTTGGTCAGAACCACTTGGTCTTAAACCCTCGATATCAAGACTTAATCAAAGGCGAGTTTTCGCGATTGATTTGGCTACATCTTTGTATCAAGAGTTTAGGATCGAGTGGTTCTGACCAAGGTGGAGCGCGAAAATAATTTTAGATGTTTTTCTTAAACAAAAATGGAAGTTTTAAATAGGCCTGGATCATATCTCTTTTTTATCCATAACTAAACGGTTTTTAAGTACGTACTTATTGCCATGTATTTCTAGCT
Source organism: Timema bartmani (assembly GCA_902151455.1). Lineage (NCBI taxonomy): Eukaryota > Metazoa > Arthropoda > Insecta > Phasmatodea > Timematidae > Timema > Timema bartmani. Next base: position 84,803 of record CABFWB010000902.1, read on the forward strand.
AGTAATTGCTGTCCATTTTAATTTACATAAACTTTCAAATCCATTGACTTTGAAGTTAGACTCGTTTAAATAACATAAGGAGTTATGCTGTTTTGAAATTGGTGCACAAATTCCCGGCTCATTGGTCATAACCACGCTCCCAAAGAAGGGGGCAAGGGTAGCAAAATCCCCGGGGCCCAAGCACCAGGGGGTCCCGGTACCACTATTTAAAATTGAGTGGATTAGCCATAAACAAGATTAAAGGTTACACCGTGGCTATTGATATATTGGTGACTTAACGGAAGAAGTCAAGTATCTTAAAGTGATACACAAGACAAATATTTCTAAATCTACTCTGCAGCCCCCAAAACTACTCAACAAAATAACAGAACTCAATATAACAAAAATTTCCGTATGTATGCGTTGCTTTGCGTACATTCTGCACACTCCAGTTTCTGTTGCTCAGGTAGAAAGATTTTTATTGTGCTTAGCAGAACTACTTGAGATAAATAATGGGTCAACAAAGACTAATTGATCTATGAACACTATTCATTGAATCAATACATGCACAAACATTGCATTTTGAAGGTTCGCTGATAGAAAAGCTCGAAAGGCGAGTTTTAGATGACTATTTAGAAGTATGTTATATTCTAAGTCGTTAATTCTTAGCTAGATTGTTAAATTTTAAAAATAGATAATCTGAGAAATAAAACATACATTCATACAAAACGATCAAAGGGTAAGCCTTTTATTTAAAGTTCTTTCATACCTCTTTTAAATTTAAAATATATGTTGCAAATGTGTGTATGTTCATTGTTTTTCTGAAAAATTATCGTGCATATTGGATGGTAACTAATTTGTCGTGGGAGAAACTTCCGGAATAATTTTCTTAAAAGCGTTGTTAAAAATTATGAACGAGTTCTATTTACATAACAATATAATCTCTGAAAATTTGCCCATTAGAGAAAATGGTCTGTCCCCGGGACCTTTGTGGCTCTCGACGGCACTGGTCGACTGTTGTAACCATACAGTTTAGCCTGGTCAAGAAAAGCGTTACCAAACCAAGCTCTGGTATTAGGCGAGATTTCACGGTTGACCTGGAAATTTTTATGACCGAGACGATACCAGAGTTTGGTTTGGTAACGCTTTACTTGACCAGACTAAAGAGTATGGTTACGAACTATGATCCGAAAATTTGTGCGAATATTTTGAAACGCCATCACTTTTTTTGTTAGATTTAAACGATTATAACTTTGTAGTCAATGGATTTTAAGTTTTTGTAAATCAAAATGGACATCAATTACTAGCTAGAAATACATGACCGTAGGTAGTTACTTAAAAATTGTTTAGTTATGGATAAAAAAGAGTACTATATGATCTTAGCTTATTTAATACCTACTTCCTGTTTTGTTAAGCTATTTTTGGGGAGAAATGTTTTGCTTGACATGTTGTGTAAATATTAGGACTAGTCAAAATAGGCACAAATCTAACTAAGAATAAAATTGAAAAGCTCATTTTCCGTCAATTTTCAGTACATGTAGTAATATTACATTAATTCACCAGACAGCTGTTAGATTGACTCCACCCCAACCACCATTTTTGTTTTTAAAAAAATCTAAAAATAGTTTTCACACTCCACCTTGGTCATAACCTATTTTTTGAAAACATTTGGTACCAAGACATAACCAAGTCAATCGCGAAAACTCGCCTATTGTCTCGGTCATAAACATTTCGTTAACATTGATACCAGGTCAACCGCGAAAACACGCTTCAAGTCAATCGCAAAAATCCACCTAATAATACATCATCACTCACCAGTGTCTTCTCATATTTTATTTATTTATTTAAAGGTCTGTATACACATAATACGAAAAGCATTTGCTCACTCAAGTACTAAGAGTTTTACAATCACTTTTTTTATACAGGTTTTTTTTATAATACCGAACAAGTTTTTCAGTTAGTAGCATCTTCTTGCTGAAATCATACTTTTCCCATTGTTAATTTTAGCTTTATCTCCTGTATTCGCTGCGCATATGTTGCACTTACTAAACTTAATAAATATTTGAACTGTTCCACGTATTCCAATTGCTGATTATCCACCGAAATTTTCAGTGACTGTTCTCACTGGGATATCCTCATTACTTTCTAATTCTCAACGTTTATTTCCATTCCAAACAAACTTCCTGTTTTAACTAATCGTTTTATTTTGAAGCGACTGATAATTAACAAGAGGTAGACCAAATGTAAAGTAAATAATTAAATTTTTAGGCCAAATATTAATATATCAACATATTGTAAATTTACAGAAATTAAAGCTTTTATATTTACCAGGCAGAACTAGAAGTACGGTACTACACATCCTCATCACCGGTTATTCTCACCCCTAGGACACTATACTCAAAACCTAAGTAAAAGTTTATCAGACATTGAAGCTTTTTGGTTGCACCATTTGCCGCTATATGAGAAAGCGTTGTGATAATTGTGGATCGGTGTGATTTTTTATAACAGCAGCTGTTCAGATTCATATGATTTTATTCCTGCACAATGGCTTTACATGTCAATTTTTTTTAAATGTAAGTTTCCATATGGTCTTAAAGCTGACGTGTCAATGTTTATTACGTCTTCAAATTTCAAGAGATGTAATTTGTGGGAAAATAATCTAAGAAAGATTTCTAGTCAAATGAACTTAGAATAAAATCTAATCGTAGATTATGCGAAAAACATTGTGGTCAAAAGATATTCTAGGAAAGTGGATTGTAACAGATAGTAATGGAAGAATTTTGCAATATGTGCAATTAAAAAAACTTCTGCTTGACAGGCCTCCCACACCGGCACTCTGGGCTCCAATACCAGGTCAAGTAAAGGCCCCGCTATTAAGGTATCCTCTATAGCAGTCTCATACAGATTTCATAAATATAGCTACTCAATAATTATACTAAACTAATTTGTACTTTTGGGGAACGTGAAATCACTTGGAATTAAAATAAACAACTACATTTTAACTGTGATTTTATTTTGTACATAAAACAAGAAAAATATATTTGAAAGAAAATTAATGTTCTTAAGTTGTAAAACTCTCAATAAATGAAATAAAAAAGAACAATACACTTAATAAATTTCACAAATTGTGTTTATAAATGTGGGTAAGTCATAAAATAAGATGCAGTTGGCGTTCATAAATTTTTTAACTGCCTCACTGACTTACATGTTACATTTATTTTTTATTTTTATTTTTTTTGCGAATTCATTTATGACTTCTGTAAAGTCCAAAGTAGAAGCCAAACCATGTTCTATAGTCAGTAAGGACAGTGAATTCAAGCGTTGCTGGCTCATTGATGCTCTTTGCCAGGTCTTCAACACATTGCCAAGTTTACTGAAGGCTCTTTTTGCTGATGCAACACTAAGGGGAGGAGTACAAAAAATACGCAGTGCAATGCAAACATTCATGAATATTGATTCCAAATGTTTCTCACATATTGAATGTAATAATTTCAAAGGGCCAACTTCAATCTAAGATCCAATCACAATTGAAGAAATAAGCTTTACATGCACAATTTCATCACATAATTTGGCTCATAAGTCATCTTGAAACTTTTGTACTAGAACTTCAGCCTTCACCTTCAGTTCTATCTCAGCTCACATAATGAATTTTCCACTCTAAATATATCTTCTAATTCCGGTAAAAGGAAATCTAACATCCTGTAAACTACACACAATTTTAATTTATCTTCCTCGGTCAACTGGTGGTCCGCCTATGGTATTGCTAAACTGTGTAGACGATTCTTTTTTTGGGGGGAAATTTAGTGACATTTCCATTTCTTGTGCGACTAAACGTGACTCTTGTAGAATATCTGCCCACAAATCTCTCAACTTTTGCATTTTCTGCTGTAGGTATTTTATGAGATTGGCCTCAACATCAAGAGATATTCCTTGAGCTTAAATAATAACACTTCGTTCATAAAAAAAATACAGAACTTTATGCCAAAATACTCCCATAACAAGTCCCTCAAAGGAAGAAAAATATTTCTTCAAGCCCACAACAGTGCTGTATATTTTTGGTTGTAAGGTTGTTGACATTTCTTTCAGTACGCAGTCCAGTGCTTTGAGTATCCCTGGTTAGTGCTTCGCTATGGGGAGAACAGCTTCTACACGCTCACTCCATCTAGTGTCAGATCAATTTTTTTTAAAGATAATGAGACATGTTCTTTTAATATGTCCCATCATGCAGGACTATGTGGAAAAAAACATACTTTACACATTAAAAAAATGTCATAACTTCTGGGCATATTTTAGCATCATTTACACCAACATGATTTAATGAATGCGCACCACAAGGAGAAAAAAATTGCTTGATTATTTTTCTCCAAAATTTTCGTTTGAACTTATTTCACTTTACCGCACATGTTAGCACCGCTGTCGTAGCCTTGTGCCCGACAGTCTTCAAGTGGGATTTGATTTCTCTCAAGTGCTGAAAGTACTTCGGCAGTAATATCTTTACCAGTTTTTGCATTAAAGTCTAAAAATTCAATTAATCGTTCACAAATTTCAAATTTGCTTGTTTCTTTATTCTTGGAAACATCTCTAAGAATAAAAGCATTTTGTTCTTGGTGAGAAAGATCAGGTGTTGCATCACTTAATAATCCATTGTAAATGTCTTTCTACTAGGATGGCGTTCAAAACCTTTTCATCACAGAGAGAAATAAATTCATTCTGACTCATCCATGATAAATAATGTGCATGACCGTTCATGCTTTTCATTTGTAACTGAAGGTGCTTCACTTTAGCCAAATGTTCACGAGCTATCTCATCATATTTTCCTAACAGTTCTAAAGTTCCCCAAAAAAATCCGTTATTAACAACTTCAATCTTTGTGTTATCTCTTTTGAAAGGCAAACCTTTTGATGCTAAGAATAACGTAACATCTAGTAGCCTTGGCAAAATATCTTTCCACTCATTGGTTTCACATACAATCTGTTTTTGGAGCTTACTATCTATCCCTTTACAAATGAAGTATTGTTGCAATGATTTCTAATTACAATAATAATGTTATGCTCGGCGCTGTTTTCATGAGCAAGCAACCAATTATACAACTTTTTACATGGGGTCTTACTTACTTGGAGAAAATCCTTCCTTTTTTGTTAAATTACTGTGATTAACAAAAAGCGCAGTGTTTTCTTCACACAAAATACATGTAAGACAGTGAAGTGTGTTTCTTGAAGTACTCCAAACTAGCCAAACACAAGGATATTTTTTTTCTGTTGTTAATAGATTTTAAGCTAAGTAAGTAATCAGAAAATGGTTTTACAGTAACATCTTTTGGAAATTTACTGGATAATTTCACAAACTCTTCATATTTATAAGTATAAGACCCCCATTTGCTGCCGGATCACATCATTAATAATATTAGGCCAAGTGTCAGGATCTTTTAGGTCCAGAATATCTAATTGAATATTATCTTGATGTTTTGAACTTGTTTCACCACTGGTTTCAAACAAATTCTCACTAATGTTTTTGTCTTCTCGCAGTAACACTCCCCCCCAATCCCTTGCCCGTACTGCCACTCGTGCAAGCAGAACGTCATGTATTAACGTTTGCTCACTAACTTTCTCAGATAAAAAACAATGTAATGTTTGGCCGACCTATCTTTTCAATTGCTTCTTTTTCGCTTGTAGTTTTCTTGCCCCTGATTTGTGTTTAAAAGAAGACATAGTTAAAACTTTGATGAACTCAAGATAATAAACACATAGATGATGACCGTGTGTTATAAAAGAAAACTGATACACCGTGATTATATTCGCTTCCGACACCAATCAACAACACAACAGAACTAGTGAAGAGAGGGTGGGAGAAGTGTGTTGGCTGCTCACTTCACGAAAAGTGATAAAGTCTATTTATGAATTGGGAATGGTGATCTATAACCGATACAAATAAAACACTAACATTTTCTCAAACTAGCAAATCACTAAGAAATTTCTATTTCCATTTATACTTGCGAGGAAACGTCAATTCAAATTATACTATAATCATATTTAGGCCTATTTAACTTAATTTTATTTTTTAATATTCAGACATCTCACTAAAATCAAAATCCAGACGAAGGACCTAAGCGACGAGTTGTTTATTTGACCACTACCTTTCGAAATTTTAATTTATTAGCGTATGAAAGGTTAAGTAAGAAGGGGACGATGCTCAAAAACTCTACCCATACATAATGTTACTTTTTTATGAATTTTAAAAAAGCAATAATTTACTATATTAATACACTCACAAAGATATGGAGAGTCAATAGAAACTAAAATTATAAATATTGACCTTTTTATATAATAAATAGTTGAAATAATAAAACTATATTTAAACTTTATAGACTGTATGCAAGAATGAAATGAGTAAAAGTGAAGGGTGAGGTGGCATTGATTTGTCTTAGTATTGCACCGTCTGGGAGAACGTACCCTCTAAGATTGCCATTCACACTTTCGAACGTAAACAATAATCTTAAAATCCACTCAAAAATCACACTTCTCGTTCACTCTTCACGTTTGCTTATTTTATTCTTGCATTCGGCCTTATGCATTTATGAAAGGAAATACTATAATAATTAGGGTAATTTATCTGAATACGAAAATTATTTTCGTATTTAGAAAAATTACCCTAAATGCTACCCATCAGGATTAAATCAAAAATCCCCTTAGATGTAATTAGCTTGACGGTAAGACTGATTGATGCATTAGTGCCCTCATACATCAATACATTTTTAAAATAATAATTTATAACCACTTTTTTATGATCAAATTTTACTCAACACATAATTACCATGTGCTTTATAATACAGTATTACAAATAAATTTAAATTATTTTACATCAATGAGCAAATTATTAATTGTAATTTGTATGTTATTATTTGTTGTGAGCTATTATTTTTATTCACTAGTTACCACGTTCGAGATAAAATAACTACTGTCTAACAATAAAATGTAAACTTGGAGGTTCAAACTTTTTTTCAGAATTTAAATTGTGCGCGTGCTATTTCACAACGATACAAGCACCATTTGAATTCAATAGCTGATCACTTGAATTAAAGAGTAGAAAGAGACACGTACGTAAATCTTAAACCCGTATCACACGACACTAGCCCGTATTTGGAATCCAGTATGTTAGCTAGCACGTCATCATCTAACGTCGTGTGAATCAGAAAATGTATACTGGTTCTGCCTCTTGGTACTGGCTACCATACTAGTTGTGAGGATAGAACAGGCGTTATTTTCGTACTAGTTCCGACACTAGTCTGTGTAATTTTAACAATCAATGCGCGCTGAGACTGTGTTTAGAGAAATGGTAGAAATGGTGCCAACATGGTCATCGGATGTGATTTTGTTGTTGGCAGAAAATTATTCTAAGCATCCTTGTTTATATAATACCAAATTGCCACAATATGACAATATATTTTATATATATTTAATTAAAAACATGTCATCTAAAAACGACAAACTGTGTTCCAGACCCAATTTTAATCTAAATAAACTTTATAGTATGCCAGCCTTGGGTGGTTGCTTTTTTAGAATATAAATTGTGCGTAGGCCTAAATAAGAACATGTGTGTATCAAGAATACTGTACTTGGACACCCATGGGCTTAGGGGCCTCTGACCACCGTAAATAAATGAATATAAAATTTGGGGAGATACTAAACGCTAGAGTCACCCCGAATGTATCCTGCCTAACCTCCGAATGTATCATTTTTAGTATCCCACGATCATTATTTCGTCTTTCCAGCCAGTCCTGTGTCCATATTCTTTTCCTACGCTCCCTCTCGTAATTTTCAACATCATTATTAATAATTAATGCAGCTGCTTTACCCAAAATTAATAGCTGACGTTCAATAAATATTTGCACTAGAACCTAGTACCAAACTAGCAGCGTGTGAATACTCTAGTTCCGTTTCTATTGTACTAGCTAGTAACCACAATATGACAATATATTTTATATATATTTAATTAAAAACATGTCATCTAAAAACGACAAACTGTGTTCCAGACCCAATTTTAATCTAAATAAACTTTATAGTATGCCAGCCTTGGGTGGTTGCTTTTTTAGAATATAAATTGTGCGTAGGCCTAAATAAGAACATGTGTGTATCAAGAATACTGTACTTGGACACCCATGGGCTTAGGGGCCTCTGACCACCGTAAATAAATGAATATAAAATTTGGGGAGATACTAAACGCTAGAGTCACCCCGAATGTATCCTGCCTAACCTCCGAATGTATCATTTTTAGTATCCCACGATCATTATTTCGTCTTTCCAGCCAGTCCTGTGTCCATATTCTTTTCCTACGCTCCCTCTCGTAATTTTCAACATCATTATTAATAATTAATGCAGCTGCTTTACCCAAAATTAATAGCTGACGTTCAATAAATATTTGCACTAGAACCTAGTACCAAACTAGCAGCGTGTGAATACTCTAGTTCCGTTTCTATTGTACTAGCTAGTATACAGATATGTATGCGCTAGCTAGCACACTTGATTTCTAGTACAAGCAAGTGTCGTGCGATAGTAGCTTTAGCCTCTGGTTATTCTAGGGAATTTATGCCGAAGCGCAGGCCTGTAACGAAAACTTATAAATAGACATGATAGTTTGGTTTCTTTTTCTTACGTTGGCAATAAATGCCGGTCAGTTTAATGTGGATGTGAATTGTGGAATATTTTTGTGGTTCGATCTATTTAAACTAATCAAACATTAATTTAACTACTTAAAATAATTAGGTTATATCCTTAAATGTGCTCAATTCTATTCATCATTAATTTTAATCCTAAATGTTGTTTTCGTTGGTCAGAAGGGTCTCTTATATTTGTCAAAGTTATTCCCTACATCACTATTTTTCAAATAAATTAAAATTAATTAATAAACAAAATATGTGTGGCAGTGCTTTTGTTTTTGAAAATCTTCTTTTTAACAAAATAATAATTGGAATTCATAAAAGAATGTGTATCAAAACCCAACAATTTGGTATCGATAGGAATGCTGATAAAAACATTCATGATATATCTGATCTCAAGAGAGAGAGCTCTGCCAAAATGAAGAGGCCAAAAAAGGAAATTCCACCATCAAAGGAAGTGCTAGACTACTTTAATTTAACTGAAAACTTAAAATCGATTCCAAACAAACTTATGAAAGTTAGAAGAATAACCCCAGAACACTTATATGTTATGCAACCAAATGTTGCAGGTATGTTAAGGCAAAGTTGCATTATTAGGTGCCTATTTAGCCTACAGTAAAAAATTATATTTCTAATAATTTAACATTGACAAAAATAAAGAATCTTGCCCTCACTTCATAATATCCCTCCTTTTTTTACTAATGAGTATTGATATAGGCTAACTAGCCAAACATTTTTGCAACCAGAAAAAACATAAATCTAATAAAACAAAGATTTTTTTTATAAAATTGTTAAACCAACTTAGGCCCAATAAAATATTCACTTCCTTAAGTGATCTTTGGCTAGGCCTAAATTGTTTAACATGGACTTTAAAGCGGGAATATATACCGTATTTATTAAATCAGGCCTATATGTATGTCTACATAAATCATATTAGGCCTAAATAACTATAGGCCTATACCACAGACAAGAAAGAAACAGAATTGCAATCTTAAGGGGGTTTCACTACGCTCCTTTTGCCAGCTTGAGTCCTTCAACACTGGGCTTCGCTAGCGTCACTGCTGGGTGATTATAGGACTAACCGCAGTGATTCTAGTGTTGGAGGACTGAAGCTTCCAAAAGGAGCGCAGCCATCTTAACCTAGAGGTTGAGTGTCTGGGTACTATATTATTTGTCTGTGGCCTAGGCCTACATATTGGTACATGTATGTTCTAGAAAAATGAAACTTTCATTGATGACTCTGTTCTAAAACACTTTGCACACCTTATACTAAAACCCAAACTAAATTTCTCGTCCTTACAAAGTTTCATAATCCATTTCCAATGGTGTCGCATCAACTGTCCATGTTTTATTTATGAGCATTTTATTGATTCTAATGGATAAAAGACATAGGGCATAGTTCTTCTTTTAGTAAGGTTTATGCATAGGTTTAAATCTCTTTAGTTTAGGAGTATCCAAGCAATCATACTTATCATATCCACTCTCATTCAATTCAAGATAGATTAGAGATGTTTGCTGACACCAAAGTTTGAATAATTAATTCCAAGTACCGGTAAACCCCTAGTTTAGATTTTAAAGTTGATTAAAATTTTACCATGGGGTTAATACATTTAAACTAACCAAACACACAAATGTATCATTAGTTAATTAATCAAGTCCTCTGATGTATCTTGTCATAATTGAAACTTTTATTTGGCCAAGGTGCTATGTACAAAACCTACACTAGAGCAATCATCAGCATCATCACCATTAACTATTTTCTAATTTGGCCATGTCACTTTAGTAAAATGCCTCCATCTTGACTAGAGCACTACTTACTCAAAATCAAGAGTTATTGCATCAACACATTGTCCCTGGTTTAAATTGAATGATTTCGTACACAGTAAGTCAAGATATTATTTCTTTCTTTCAGAAGATATTGTTTCAATCATTAAAGATGACTTATTAGATGGTGACGGCCCTGTTCTGGAAGCCAACCCTGGACTTGGGCTTATTACCGAAGCACTTCTTCGACAAGGTATCCCAAGGGTACGACTCTACGAGGCCTCACCACCATTTGTACGACATCTCAATGTGAGAAATTTAGTTATTTAGTTTTATTTTATTGATAGGTATTTGTTTAGTTAAAATTAGACCTGGGGCTCACTTAATTTTGGACATAAAGTCTATTCGCCACTGGAGTGGCTAGTAACAATTACCAGATCTACTCTCATGTATCCATTGACCAAACCACATGATCTACAAGACCATTTTATGTAGAGTTGTTTTCCCTTATGGCACTCAAAACTTTCACAACAAACCATTTGTTCTTAATCATGCTTTTCTTTTAACATTATTATTGAAACACAAACTTACCTTAGTAACTATTTGTCTAAGGTTCACTTAAAAATGCTTTACAAACGAGGGCTTCTAAAAGGCTTTGTTCTCTTCACAATTTAAAATGGTGAACCAGACAAAATGAAGGGCATTGATGATGTCATAAAAACAGTGTTTGGTTGCGTTTATGCACATCTATTACAAAATAAAAACTTTTTATTTTTAAAACTTATATTTTGGATGGCTCTTTCTCTGAGTTATAAAAATATACAACTGTAAATATAATATGGTTTAATTTATTATTTCATGTATTATAATATCTCTTGTTGCCCCAATCACGAAACAAAAAACACAATAGTACTAACACTGTTTTTCTTTCGCTAAGTTAGAAAAGAGCCAATTATATAGTAATGATTATGCAAGTATTATTAGAAGCGTTAACACTTTTGATTGATAATATAGTCTTAGTAAGAAAACAATAATTCTTTCCACATAGGTTAATTAATATTGACTCAACCAATATTTGCATTAAAAATCTTCTGCTATAATTATGTCAGTTACCTCCACTCGAGTAACGAATCGACTAGGCTAGCCATATATATTTGTTAAATACATCTTTCTACTGCTATCTAATCTCGACTATAATCTATGACACCAAAGCTCTTTCCCATTTAGCTGCATTGGTGAATTTTTTATGTACATTTTTTTTTTGTCTTATTCCCAGAAAAATTCCTCTGCATTTTCATAAAGTTACACCCTCCTTGTCGTGTATCCTAATTATTATTGTTAAGTTTAATACTTTAATAGGCTAATGTGAAATCTTCATAGAGTCACACGTGTAAACCCACAAAATTAATATTTAAGGTACTCATAATGATATGAAAATCATGGGCTTATGAAGTTTTTTATTTGGTCAGAATTTAATATGAATTAAAATTATTTGATATTCTAATGAGTCCTTATTTTTAAGTGGATTTTAATTTTTTATTAAAATGTAGGCCCTATGCTAGTTTTCCCACAATATTTGTTCATAAGTTTGGCTTGACACATTCTAAATAAGTAATTAAGTTAGTAATTAATAAACTTAGCAATTAAAAAATAAATTCAACCAATATTAGAACAAAAGTGGAAATACAACATGCTGGTTCATCACTCATACATAGATTTAAAAAATACCTTTGATTTAGTTAAAAGAAACCATTAATAGGGATTTTTAGTTAAGATTGAGATGCCCAAAGAACTTGTCAAGGTAATTGGGATAGGGATTAAATGGCAAAGCTATTATATTTGAAAATTATGGTTATAACCGCATTTAAATATATTCTTTAAACTAAAAAAAAAATGATAGACTATGCCTTAAAATATGAATGAAGAATGGCTTTGGACCCGGGACAATTCCTGGATAGCTCAGTGGTTAGAGCATTGGCATACTAAACCAAAAGTCCCGGGTTTGATTTCTATGTCCAGGTGTCATTTTTCAATTTAATGACTTATTGAGGTAGGTATGTTTGACTGATACATATGGCAGGGTACAGGTTGAATGTCACTTATTAGATGCTTTCAAAATGCATAATGGGTGAAACAAGGAGATACACTCCCCCAACTACTTTTTAATCTAGCTTTAGAGTTAGCTATTAGGGTAATGCAAGAAAGTAGGAAGGGTTGACACTAAACAGTACAATGCAGCTATTAGGATACATAATGATTTAGCTTTGTTAAATAATAATAAAGAATCTGTTTCAAGAAATTCAGAAATTTTATTAGATGCTAGTAAGAAAATAGGTTTAGAAGTGAACACTGAAAAGACTATTATGATCACACAGAGAACACAGATTGGTGACAATCATTTAGATATTACAGCAAATAACATACCATTTGACAGGGTTAATGAGTTTAACTATTTAGGAACAATTTTAATTAGCATTGTAGATAATAGACTGGAAATTAGGAAAAGAATACAGTCAAGGCATCTTGCCTGCCATCCAGGAAAGTAAAATTTGAAATATACAAAACATTAATCTTACCAGTTGTTCTCTATGGTTGTAAAACGTGGTCTCTTACCTTACATAATGAAAACAAATTTAGGATGTTCAAAACCAAGATACTTAGGAAGCTACTTGGTCCTTATAGGGATAAGGCTACTGGGAGTGGAGGAGGTTACACAATGATGAGTTACATACCCTGTACTCATCACAGGATATTGTTAAAATAATCAAGTCTCGGAGATTACTGTGGGCAGGACATGTAGCGCATATGGGAGGATCTTACGGTGGGCAGGACATCCAGCACGAATAGGAAATTTTAGAAGCTTGTTCAGGGTATTGACTGATAAACCCAGTGTGAAAAGACCATTAGGAAGACCTAGACGCAGATCGGAGGATAACATTAGCATGGACCTGAAAGAGATAGGGTGTAATGAGGACTGGATGGAATTAACTCAAGATACGGATAGGTAGCACACTTTTGTAAGTGCGGCAATGAACTTTAGAGTTCCTAATGTCATAGAGTAAGTAAGTAATTAATACACATTGTAATGATCTGTTATATTGCCATGCATTCTGGATTATTTACATTTAGGTTGTGTAGATTTAGATTTTATTAGTCAATGACTGTATTGTCGGTAATTTACTTCCGCACACGTGCTGCTAGAAACTGGAGATGAACATTCAGTTTGCTTGTTTCCAGCCCTCACAACATTTCAAGGTCAAACCTCACAGGGTAGGTGCGAAAGAGAGAGCAATATATTTCACTAGCCAACTTGAGTGTTTTTCTTTTCTTTTGTAGTGATTTTCATTGATGTAGACTGACCTTGTGTTCACTCGACCTTGAATCTTCTAGTAGTGGCAAGTAGCGAAGCCTGTCTGGCAAAGATTTAACTAAAAATGGTTTCTGTATTACATTCTCAGTGCGTGGTGATCTGGACGGAAGTTATTGGAACTATAATTTTAGTAATTTTTCTTAGTAATTGAATCTCAATGTACATATTTTTTTAATGTAATTAATTTAACTCTAATGGTTTTTTTGTTATTTTTGGTTCCTTTTGTTTATATTTAGTTTCAATGTATTTTTGTCTTGCGTTCTTGCCTTTGATTGGCTCTCCTGACACACGACGGTAGAGGTGACGCCATTATCTCGTTCACTCTCTTTCTGGACCTGATTGACGTGAGACGCTAAATTTTTTTCTATTGTTTCTTTTGTTTGGGGATGGATTAAAATTTAGCATGTAGTCGCTTTTCCTATTTTTTATATCATGGGCTAATTTTGCCTTTTCGGTTTATTTATTTTGTATCTCATTTTGTAACCTTTATGTTAAGCTAACCATTATCTAAAATGGGACCTGGTTTTTGTTTTCTAAAATGTAACTGTCGTGATCCTATATACCACATGTTCTAAATTATAATTATAAAAGGGCATTAGGCATTATGGTTGGGCGCTATTTCTATCATTATTAATTTTTGTTTTTCTTTATCTTTTGCTAAAAAAAAATCCTTTTTTTAATAATGTAACCTTTTATACAAATCGGTAAAGTTATGGTGAATGTGAATCTTTTCTTCTTTTTCTTAGATTAAAGACAAAATGTGTTTGTTTATTAATAAATTCTAAATCTTTCATATTTGTAACCGTGTAATGATTTCAAAGATTCCTTGGGTAACCACGTGTTGGTGCAAGTCGCCAAATCTTCCCTTTTGTAATTTAGTTTTTTTTACGCTATCTTTCAATCTAGGTGAAGCCTCCCAGTTTGGTTTGAGCTAAAATATCTATTATATAGGTAATTTTATTTCTTTTAAATTAATTGTCTAAATATGTAGTTTTCTTATGTAAATGGGAAGTTTGGTTAGGGTTGCACAAGATAACAAACATCTCCACTATGAACAATAAATTGTTACTGGATTACTTTCCAATTTTTGTTTTATCGTCGAAACCAGAAGTTATCTTTTAGACTATCTTAGAATTATGGAAAATACTTGCAATGGAGAGGAACTCAGTACACTTTTCTCAAAGTAGTTTTCTCTTTTGCTCGCTAGAGCTCAGTAACTCTCGGTGACCAATTTAAAAAAAAGCCAGGTAATTAGTTGTTTTTCTCTGGGCTTTTAACTCTGGGTTCTTAGGAAGATTGGACGTGTAAAATAACGCATGGATCACCATGGCAATTTCAGTATTGATTAATTTGATAAAATACAATGTATTAAATGTGCTAAAAATAAACAATGCTTAACTTACTAACCTAAGTCCATTGTTATATATAAAATTCGTATTGTGACAAATAGTCCATTGTTATGAATAAAAATATAAAGATTATATTGCAACAATATTTGAAGTTACCCTTTTTACATTGACAAATTGATATCCTGGAATTAGATGTTGGTTTTTTCTAAATAAAAAAAAGTTAGTTTGTAATTGTAAGTAATGTTTTTATCAGGTCTGGGGAGTCCGAGCCGAAAGCAGTTTTGGGTGGAGTCAGGGTCTGTAAAAATGTACAGACTCTGAATCTGGCTGCAAAATAAAAACTTAAAGTAGGCCTATTATAACAATATATGATAAACATATCATTTTAATTTTATACTTTTTTAATGTTTTAGGACCAATAATTGTAATTTCAATTGACAAATTTATTTAAATATAAATTGACAATGCCAAAGAAGTTTTCCATACTAGAAGAGTCCGTGCCAAAGGTTTGATGTACCAACTCCACCGCCCTGGCCTGGTTTTTATAAAGTCAATCGGTTCATAAAGAGCAGGTTAAATACCTTTATTAGAAAATATATTCACATAGTAGTAAAGTTACATGTTCAGTAGGCTCCTACTATTTGTTTTAATTTTTTTCAGCAAACTTTGAAAGAGAAGTACAATGATCGTATTACATTGATGCACTGTGACCTGTTCTCTATGTGGAAAATGGTATTTCAAGACAAACTCGATAATGGAGCAAGAATGGACACAGTTTTGGAAGGCATTGCTAAAAGAAGTTGGACAGATGGTATAGGTTCATTGGTATAAGTTATTTTTAATTTATCATCCTGAGTTGTTTTTAGTTTCTAGGGGTGTGCAAAGTCTTTTTTATTCAAAGTGGGGCTGAATCAAATTATGTGAAATAATCTCAAACTAGAATTAAAGTTTTTGAATTTTTTTTTTAAACTATCTTATTTTTACTGTGTAGATTTTTATAGCTTTAGGCCCTATACTTAATATAATTTTCAAAATGTTCTATTGCAAATATTTTCAACATACAATATTTCAACCTGCAATTTTGCAGAATTTAGTTGAATACAACATTAATTTTGGATGTAACTTAATAATTCGTTTACCCTGAAAGAAAGCATTCCTACCTGAACGAAGTTAAGATTGGTACCTTTTGCGATAAATAAAGTGTACATAACATCAAACTATAAAAATTGAACAAAAATGTTAATCTAAACCTTTAATATTCTAACTTGATTATTAAAACCAGTTTTTTTTCAAGAAAAGTCAAAGTTAATCAATATTTGAAACAAAGTCAAAGTTTTTGAAATTTTGCATCCACTATTATGGATTTCATTCATAGTCTTTCTGAGGAGAAAAATTGTGGAGTTGAATAAACTTTATGCATCTATGCAGAGAAGTGCATATTAAGTAGAAAATAAAATAGGAACAAGTTTATACATATTTCTGGCAGGCACATATTAAAATATATTATTATTATTAAGATTTGTCTTAAGACAGGTCCATTCTTTTTGTCAGTAAACTTAGGCCGCCAATATGCCCTGTCTTCTGCCACTTTCCAAAGCTCCCCTTTACCTTACCTTAACCTAGCCTTCTATGACATCTAGCAGAAGACAGTTCCTCATAAGGATGTGTTTGATCCACTTTGCTTTTTACCGAAGAATTTCGTCCAAAATTGTTCTCTTCTCACCCACTCTTCTTAGGACTTGTTCATTTGTCACCCTGTCTGTCCACCTGATCTTCTCACCCACTCTTCTATAGGACTTGTTCATTTGTCACCCTGTCTGTCCACCTGATCTTCTCAAGTCTTTTCCAGCACCACATTTAAAAACTCTCCAATTATTTCTTTTCCATCTTCCTGAGAGTCAAAGTTTTTACTCCAAACAGCGAGTGCAGCACGTTGCTCAAAATTAAGCATTTCATCAGTTTCTTCCTTAGTTCCAAACTCAACTTGCTGGTCAGAAGTAACCTCTTCTAGTTGAAAGCTTCCTTGGCCATGGTGATCCTCGACTTAAAGCCTTGGTGCAGTAGCATCCTTTGTCAGCATACTTCCCAGGTACTTGAACTGTTCACTGCTTTCCAACTCCTGGTTTTTAATTTTGATTTTCAGCAGCTATTCATTATTTTATATTAAATATAAGATAACTCAAATTAATTTAACCTTAAACATGTTATGTTAATTTAGTCTGGGTTGTGTTATAATAAAGATTGTTAAAATAGCATTTAATTTCTACTTTGGCACCATAGTTTAGCATTTTACAATATGACACAACACAGAAAAGTGTTATTTCTTATTTTTTGTTTATGCATGTAAACAACTTATTGTGCACTCCTTTTCAAAGATGCTTGTGAATAAATATCTATCATCAATGTTTAATATCCGCATATTTGGATTTTATTTCAAGGTAATATTATAGAAATGATTACAGACACTACTTTTGGTTTTATACACGACTTTCAATACTCAGTGTGCCTGGTTCAATCTCGACTGACTGAACTAGTTTTCATTTTCTAGACACTCTTTACATAACTTATGTTCTATTAAATCTCACCTTCCTTTCATAGTTTGGGTTGATAGTAATTTTTTGGCTAAGTAGGCCTATATCATATTATTTAACTTGTATTTTCAGAAGCTGCCATGAAGATTGTTGGTGTTCTGCCATCTTTGGGTTTTATCAAACATTTATTGAACAGTATCACATTTCAAACGGGAATCATGATATATGGCCGACCTGAATTATATTTAATTATGAACCCAGCTCTGTACATTGTAAGTTAGTGTTTTACTTATATTGTTCAAGCATTCCTTTAAAGCACAAACACATTGACACTGTGTTTAAAACAAACTATAAAATTAAGATGTATCATCACTAGTCCCACTTGATTTACACATTGGGTGAAACGCACAAGTTGACTGTCAAACACAACTGTTAGAACCATTTAGAAATAATATTTTGTGTGTGTGTGGGAAATTTCAAAAAATATTAATTTGTAGAGGAAATATTATGGTTTTTATCTAAATGCGAACTATGTAATTACCGGTAAACCATTATAAAATAAAATTTAATAATTGGGTCATTCTCTACAACTGGGGAAAATGTTTGGTCTTTTTCAAATTTCAGAGAAAATGTAAGTTTCTTTAGGTGAGTGATTCTCAAAAAGTCTGTGTACCACCTAGCCATCCACCGGTGGTCCACAGAAAGGGCCGTGGGGGGCTTATGTGAAAGAGTTTTAGACTACAAGATTGACAGGCTAAGCTTTTTAATTCAACAACAGTACAAGTAGTATTACATGTGAAAGGTATATAAGAAACAAAGTCTAATAAAAATGCTGTATTTTACTTCTTTATGAACACGTACATCATTAGAACGTCCGGCTTTAGCAAGGGAAGAGGAAGGTAGCATATTATGGTGGGTGGTCCGCATCGCATGTTAATCAAATGCTTATCAAGTGGTCTGCTATTGGGGAAAGTTTGAGAAACAATGCTCTAGCTTAGTAATTGCATTATTTAAAAGTTAAATTTGTGTATAACTATTTCCCGAACTAGATTTTAAAATAAAAATACAGATTTACTTTTATAAAAACATACAAATACGTTTAAAACATCATCACTTATAGCTGTCCCTAATCACATTTTTTCTTTAATTGTTAGTATTGAGTTTAAAAAATATTACTTCTTAGTTCAAAGTCATATGTTTGACACATTGATGTTCAAAAATTGTCTTTTGGTTTGAGCATAATTTTCTTGGTAATTTTATTTTTCACATCAATTAGTTGAGTCGCAAACAATGGATGGCATTAAAGCTGATAATGACGCCACAGAGGGCATGTGCATGTGTGAATTCTATGTAAATATGTCATTTCTGTTTTCACTTTTTACCACCAACAATATTTAGAAGAAAACATTTTTTGGTTTAATCTAAATGATGGTTTTTAATTACATTTTTTATTTAACCTATTAGGATGTGTGGTTTATTTATTAAGAAATTGACCTTGTTACATCTACTCGAATTTTATAAAATCATATTATCTTCACATCCATTTAAGATAAACTTATGCCTCCAAAACCTATGTTTCAAGACATACAAATAAAAAGGCCATTTAGGCAAAAATTCGCCCCTAATGACAAAGTCAAAGAGTTCTTGATATATTTGGCATATGGCCAATAGTTGGAACTTAAGAAGTTAATTTTTAAACCCTTAAAAAAATGAGTGGTGATGAAAAAGATTATTATTGAATTGATACCACAGTTATATGTGTTGATCATTAGATGATTTTGATTAATCTTCTCTCTGAACTCACACATAAAAAAAAACCAAAGCATTTTATCAAAAATACATTTGTCTGATCATATTTTTAATCTTCTTTTAATCACTATGTCTAGCACCATGGTTATTAGTAACCAACTATGACTCGCTGACTAATGTTATCTGTCCCGCAAAAGATTTAGCACAGCTGTGTTCATAAAAATAGACTAGTAACTAATTACTATCCCATGATATAAAAAATGTTTCTGACCCCCGTCTAAAGCCATGAGACCACTTTTGTTGGTGTTTTTAACTCTTTTAGTTTAATAGAAGAAAGGCGAAGATACACCTACCTAAAGTGTTATATTTTAACTTTTTTTTTTCACACCCACTTAATGAAAGTGAAGTTGTTGGCAGTTGGGACCATACTCAAAGTGAAATCAGAATTATTTGCACCTCACTTGTTGTTGGGTTTTTTTATCACTACTTAGGACTAAGACGCACCAAACCGACCAGGCTTGATTTGTGATGGGCAATACATTAAATAATTATGCCTTAGCAACCTTGTCTACTAAACAAGGCTCTCACCTAAATTTCAAAATATGAATCCTGCCATTTGCAGTAATAAAAAAATAATTGTGTAATTTCTTTGTTTTCTTATCAACAAAATATTTCAAAAGCTAAAAAAATATAATAATAACAATAATAAGAATACAGATGATGACAAAAATGACAACAACAATAACAATAATAGCCTTTATTTATCTGGCGAAGTTAAGGCATTAGCCTTCTCTTCCACTTAACCAGCGTTGAATACAACATACAATATTACATTTATTGAAAAACAAACATATTTTAACACAGGAATATTCAAATAATTAGAAAACCATTCGCACATGCAGTCATACACTCATTTAAAGCTCAAGTAGTTTCAAGATCTCAATTTAGCTTGTTAGACAAGATAAATTGCTTAACCGCACTCTTGAAGGGAATTTTAGATGTTAGGTGATGAGTCAAGTTATCTAGGGGTCGCCCATAAACCACATAACAATTTTTTCTTGCCTTTTTAGCCCCCCTCCCCCATGTAACACCATGTAGACATTTAGGCTACCCCCCGCACCCCTTCTCCTCGTGTTACGTAACTCTTCTCACCAAGAATGAAAGCCATTATTTAATAGGGAAGTTTTGTGATACTAAAGGAGGGATTCAGAATGAATACGTTTTAAAATCCATTTTAAATCCTGAACATAAATAACACAGACAAGTACAGACATAAAGAGGTTGAGTTCAAATTCCTCAGGTTCATGAGGGAAAACCTCTGCTATATTTATGTTATGGATGTCAGGTTTGCGATCTGAGTAAGAGCCAGACGCCGTGGCACTACTTTGTGCTGACTAGGATTGCCCTTTTCTATAGTAGTGTTACATGAAGATGTTCAAGTGTCCGCATCCGATGTTTGATGCTGGGAGAAGACATCTTTCTTGATATTGTGCACTTTTTATGATAAGTCATATTATCATCATATAGAGAGCTATTTAAAGAATTATAGGTATACAACTTTTCTAAATTATTATTGGATTAATCTACAACCTAGACTCATGTTTTGTTCCAACATCGATCCTGGATCCTGGATTCACTCTTGAAAAAGACTACATGGCCAATGAAGCAGAGATTGGGGTTTGAATACCTGTCGGGTATACTCAGAGTGGCTTTTCTTAAATGATTTTATAATATCTCTCCACGTTAATGAGGGTAGATTACCTCTAGAATTCTACCTTCTTCATTTCTACTCCATTAGATAAATATAATAAAAAATAATTAGAATAAATACAATTAGACTATACCACCCTACAAAATGTATACTAAAAAGGTAGAATTTTAAAGAAAATTTACCAGCATTTGCATAGAGGGTGAGTGGGAAACCATTTAGGAAAAGCAATCCTCAGTAGCCCTGACTGGTATTCGAACCCTATCTCCCCAACATTGGCTGTCTAGTCTACTGAGAGGACAATTTAGACAATGCAGCCACCATAGCATATGTCTAATAGTTGCATTTATATAAATACACATTATATTTATCAGAAGGAAAAAGGTATAGGCTTAAATACACTTACCTTTTGTGAATAATTAATTATATTTGAAGCTTTACTTTTCATAACATGCTGCTGGTATGAATAAATAACACTATTGATGGACTCCTCAAACTTGCATTGAGATAAACTCTGTAATTTTGTTTCTTTCCATTTCACTACAACATCTTCTTGAGACTCTTACACTATTTTTTCTGGATATCACTTTATACGCAAGCAATGAACAAGTCTCCACTTTTTGAAGAAATTATTTTGGTTTTTGTACAAACAAAAGTGATTATTTACGGCCTATGTAAAAGAATGTGCAGTAGGAATTTAAATTATACTCAAACTCAAGTATACTTATAAATTAAGGGCGCTTTGCCTGACAGCTCCTATCCAACAAACCGGAGGGGGTCAGTAGATGGACAAATCTAAACAAATGCTGTGAGTATAAACATGTCACTGTCATCCGCATGAAAATATGTCTTTTCGAATGTGCTTGGCGGTCATAGGTCATAATCTCGGGCAGACAATGCCACCTAAGCGCATTCGAAATATTGATAAACAAAAAGTAAGTGCTAAACTTGCATTTTCAATGCCACAGATATTCAGAAGTTATCAATAAGTATGTTTATCAAAGGTTAAAACATGAACAATAACATTGTTTTTCAACATTAGAATTTGACTTTAAGACCTGTGTTACGTAACACTTTGATGTACCCCACCCTGCCCCCATGTAACAGCATGTAGATATTAGAGCTCACTCCTCCTCCCTCAAAGCGGTACGTGGTTTATGGCCGACCCCCTAATTTGTTCCAAGCCTGTGATGCCAGGACAGTAAAAAAACTAGTATATGTTTGAGATCTATTTATGGGAATAGACAGACATCTGTAGAGTGGATTCTGATCTAGTAGCACGGGCGTGTTTATCCTTCAGAAATAGTAATTGTGAGGAGAGGTATTGAGGCTGAGATGTTGATAATATTTTGTGAAGCAATACTAATAAGTGTAGCCTTCACCTTTCATTTATTCTTAACCAACCCGGTTTATTAAAATACTTAGAAATATGGTCATGCTGTCTTAAGTTAAATATGTATACTACGTCACATTAGTCAAAATGTGGCATTATTAAGCTCTGTACAAGGATAATTCACACATTTTCTGGAAGAAAATTCTTCAATCTTCTCAGCGAATGTAGGCAAGCATACACTTTCTTGCAAATCAAAGTTAACTGATCTGTCCAATTAAGAGAGTCATCAATAATGATTTAAAAAGTTAGAAAACCTAAAATAACCAATGAATTAAAAAGTTAGAACACATAAAATAATCATCTTACCAAATAAATAACTAAATTATAAATAGACATAAATTGTGTACTTTGAATTTATTCGAGTAGTTCCTCATTTGTCCTCACGAGGCAGAGTTTGACCTCGTTTTAGACTGCTTCACAGAAAAATTATGGAAGCGGTGGGGATTGAACCTGGGACCTCTGGATCTGTAGCCAGGAACTTATAAAACTTCATCTATGTCAAGCTTACATACTAAAATAATTTCATGCTTGTATTGTTTGGTTTATTAAACATTTTAACATATTTTTAACTTGACATTTATGCTTTAGCATTTGATGTGCGATCGTAAAGCTGGTTATCTTCAATACAGGGCGTCATCAGTTTTGTTCCAAATATTATTCACATCAGATCTACTAACCAAGCTACCAAGAAAGGCTATTCTCCCCTGGATAATTGACAGCTCAACAAAAAAATTATCATATGTCAAAAAGGTAACTAAATTAAAAATAATAACCTTTTTTTTTTATTCCTTTTACTTTCTTCAGGCAACTTTTGGTGATAGATTTCAATTTTCCCCCAAATTTCCCCTAAAATTTACAAAAAATGCTATTCCTTAGAAACAATAGCATAGCAAGGAGAGGGGGATTCTGCACCAAATACCATCAGTCAAAGGGTGTCATTTTGTAAATAAAAGAAATGAAAGAATTTGAAAAAATATTTATAGTAGTTAAAAAACTTAATTATATAATTATTGTGATTGTGAGGAGTTATATTAGGGGTTCATTGCTTTAACTGCCCTTTTTTTGGCTAAAGTTTACCTTTTCACAGGATTGATTTTGCAGCCTTATTTTTATTTGAGCTCATATTAAGCTTCTTTAGTAAGAGTTAGGTTCTACACTGGGTAGGGGGTGCCGAAATAAAAACCCGCCCCAGGAATCAAATGCCCTTGCTACACAGTTGATTGGAAATATTACATATCTATGATAATTACTAAAAGGATATGACAAACCTCTATACATATAGTAAATTAATTTTTCAACCTAGCCTGGGATTAAACCACATAGCTATGATCTCACAGATATAGAAATTTGGTTAACAACTCTACTTTTGATCCATACAAATTTGTTCATTTTGTCACTAACCCCTCTTGTGTCTTTGTGTGTGTGGGCCTGGAATCTGTCAGGATATCTGTAGCCTGGGTTAGTGGGGAGTTGATATTGAATACTTGTGTAGGTTCGTGATTGATGTTAGACTTGGTTTTTAAAGAGGTTTATTAATACTAGTATACCTATTACAAATGTGATGTTAGAAGTGAAGTTAGAATGCAAGAACTTAAAGAATATTAGGAAGGGTGTGACAAAACGAAGTGTTATGAGGTTCACCCAATGGCCTGTCTAACTCCTAGGTGGTCCCTACGCGGTCGCCGAACCGGGTTCCATGGGCTTGAGCGGCAGCCCCCGAGACTGGCCCGCATAGCCCCGAAACTGGCAAAGTGACCCCTAGCCTTCTATGTTCTGTAGTCAGACACGAGGGGCTCAATCCCCTTCATTTTAACCGGGCCTCTGGCCTGGTTTCTCGGTAAGGAATGCTGACAACACTTTTGTAGTCAGCTCCTCTAGTTTATTGTTTATAGAATAATCATAACCTCGCAACAGTCGTTTTGTCATTCGCAACTCATAACATACAATATTACACCACCACGCCTTCCAATTGAGGCCATGAGGTTACAATTTTGTTGCTGTTTTATTCACTATGTCATACACTCGTCTCAGCTAAACACATTTTAATTGTGCTAATGGAGTAGGTATTAAAGATTTAGAATTTAGAACAAATTAATGTACCCTAATTTTTGTGAAGGTAAGGTGGAAAACTATTTATGTAAGCACTCTCTCATTACACCAGAATATTAAAAATCCGACCTCATCACTATAAAGCTGGACATTAAGTCCATTGTTTCCACAAATATGAATTCATTTATTCTTAATATTTTAATCCTTTATGTAATATTGTACTAAAATGGGGTTTTTCACTGTTTTTTATTGCTCACCCTAGTAATGCGCACAAATTCATTAGACTTTTTTAAAACTAATAATCTCAATTCTTATGAATTTTATTCCTTAATGCGCACAAAGCAATTTAAACTCACCACAAAATTATTATTTACAATTATTATTTACAATTCCCATGTTAGAACATTTGAGCACCAAGATTCAAATTTTTCCTCTTATAAATAAGATTTTATATCTCTATAAGGAAAACCTCTTTTCGCTTTATGAGGTAATTGCGTTATATTTTGGAGAAGGAACAGGAAAGGTGGATAGATTTACATACAAAAGAACAAAACAAACACAATGGGGCTTTTACAATGAAAAGAACACAGTTCACACTTTAAATTGCGTCCATTGGAGAAAGAGGTAAGTGTGAACTATGTTTTTTAATTGTAAAAGCCATATTGTGTTCGTTCCTTTTATATGTTTATATCCGCCTTTCCTGTACTTTCTTCCCAATATAATACAATTACCTCATACAGAGAAAAGAGGTTTTCCTTATTGAGCTATATCATCTTATTCACATCCAATTTCCATTTCCTGTGTTTGTTCTTTATGTTATTCCTTTTACATGTTCATATCTAAGTGTCCTATAATTCTTTATAGGGGTGTGCTAAGCTTCGAAAAATTTGAAACCGAATCGAATTTGGTGTACTTTGTATTCTATTTGAACCCATATTTGGCTTCGGCAGCCATTCGAAGTCTAGTGATTATATTAAACTTATATTTTATATCAAATAAGAGTGAACCGAAATAACCTCAATAAATAAAATATATTTTTATTGTTTTGAGTTTTAGAATAAGTTTGCTTTATTTTCTTGGTGGAACTGGGAAAATTTCCTTAACACACTAAATTTCAAGATGGCCATAGCATTAAACCTCTAACTGCCTTGATCACAAACACTGATCGGTACCAAATGAAGATGAATTTATTCCTCTTAAAAGTGCAGATTAAAATAAATAATACATAATTTTATATTTTCAGTGTGTTTAAACTTTTGAAGTATTTTTTGAAATTTTTTTTTTTTATATATATATATATTTTAAAATTCACACATGCATCCATTTCACTTGGTTAATACATGAATCAGTATTTTCAATTCAAACTCCTGCAAACCTATAAACGCACCCGCTGGAATTAACTTAAACTCGTATTTTTTTAGAATGTTGTTCTTGTACGCCCATTAACTCTTGTGTTTAGTTCATTCTATCTTGTGTGTGAAAGGTTAGTGAAACATCATGAAGGGCAAATCCAATGTTATTAAAGCAAATGCATATATATTTTTTACAACTCACTCAGGCTGTATGCATAAAAAAGTGTTTTAATATAAAGGTACTTAATGTGAATATAACATTTATATGTTGGCAATAAGCTACAAATATTAGTGTTAAAAAAATTTAATATTTAGTTTGATGTTAGATAAATATACTCAATGTCAACATATTTTTAATCATAATTAAATAGAAAAATATTTGAGCCTCAATAATATTTCCCATAGTCAACTCGACTTCACTTCAAACCAAAAAAATGGACTTCGCACACCCCTAATTCTGTACAAATCTCCTTTTTGATTTTTGGATTCCTCTTTTGGAAAGTTGCGTTGCGCATTTCACACTCCTCCCTGATAAGTTCCAATAGAATGAAACCTAGGTCGGGAGATTGGACAGGAACGATCGATTTTCTTCAAGAGGCGACTATTCCCTCTTTGTCCAATGGCAGCAATGTAAAGTGTGAACTGTGTTCTTTTTATTGTAAAAGCCATTTTGTGTTGGTTTTGTTCCTTTTATATGTTTATAACCACCTCTCCTATACCTTCTCCCAAATATAATACAGTTATAATATATATTTCAATTTTGCTTACATTTATTATTTAGTTGATAGTAATTAATATCTAAAAACCAGACCCAGGATTATTAATTTACCACATGACAACTGTTGATATAGAAAATAGAAATAATAACATAAATTAAACTTTTTTTTTGTGGTTTGTCATGTGGTAAATTAATGATCCTGGGTCTGGTTTTTAGATATTTCCTATACTTATTTTGGGCCTAACCACCAATAAACATCATGATTAAAATGTCTGAAGAAAAGATTTAAATCTTGAATTTGAAATCTTTGAATCTCAAATATCTATAAGTATTCTAGTATTAGAAGAGCTCTACCCTAATTATGATTTTCTTCCAGATACACACACACGACAGTGACTTCATGTATCTTGTTAAAATAGCCCCACGAAGAGACATATTCGAAAGCTTAGGCTCAGCCAATAACTTGCAACCTCTGTGGTATTTTGTGCGCCATCACATGACAAGTCGACGGAAAAGGATAATACCGGAACTTGAGTGAGTGTTAAAGAAACTTTCCCTCTGCTTTTACTTTTATGAATATAGGCAACCACCTACTTATTTTAAATTTTTAGGACACAAATTAATACACAACTATTTAGTCTCAATCTTTAAAACACAATCCACTGCACAACTACTTACTCTCAATCTTTAGTACATGAATCATTAGACAACTACTTACTCTCAATCTTTAGTGCATGAATCATTAGAACAACTACTTACTCTCAATCTTTAGTGCATGAATCATTAGACAACTACTTATTCTTAGTTTTTATTTCACGAAGTCTCCTTTCAAGCAATATTGTTATAGATGCTCAAAAACTGCAATGGTGAAATGTAGTTGCCTTGTTTTATAAAATCTTTTTAATTCAATCTTATCTATCAAATTCAGGCGCTGGATCCCCAACTGTGGGCCTAGGCTCATCATGAGAGGCATCAACATATTTACAGAATTTGGAGACTTGACCCCACACGAAATATTGCTAATATTTCAAGATTTCTTGAGTTGGCCAGAGTACCCTATGTGTACTTTCCCAGCCTCTATGGAGACGGCTCTTCTAAAAATGGAACCTGCTTCAGACGACTTTGACAAAGACATGGAGGACACATCATTTGACACGCACGTCAATGTAGACGATTTGGACGAAGAGGACTCGTCCACTTATATTAGAGATGATGATGATGACCATAATGATAAGTCAAAGTAGGAGCATGGAATGACCATATTCCAGCTGCCAATAACTAAGGTTTGTTAAGTGATTGAAAAATATATTCTGATTATTTAGCGTCTTAAAATACCCATTCGAGTTATACGCTTAAGTACTAATTATGCTAATAGATTATGAATTGGGAAGGTTGAATTTAGAGGAAGTGAATCCACATTTGCGTGGAGGGAGAGTGGAAAACCATTTAGGAACAAACCCCCCCCCAGTTCACTCAACCGAGATACGAACCTCATTCTCCCTGTTCTCGGCAGTCAAGCTCAACACATGTTAGGCAATTACGCCACCGAGGCAGGTATTATTTATATAAATTTATGCACTAAAATCACTTGGAAGGTGTTTTATTGCACAATTGTTTGTAATATTTAGTTTTATTCTGATAAATCAAGTTATTATTCGATTACGGCAGGTTTTTTCCCCATGAATGTTGTCTTGTACTGTACATAACAGCTCAGAATCGCTATAATTGACTAATGATTGCCGAAGATTTTTTCGGAGTGAAGTCGAAGCTGATATTTGTTTCAAAGCCAAGTCAAAGCTTAGTACACCCCTATAACTCATACATCCATTCTTCTTTAAGGAAAATCAATTTTTTCTCCCCGTCTCTCCCCCCTTATTTCATTCATTCCCTCTTTTATGAAGTTATACTGCATGTTTCACACTCTCTCATGAAGAATTATGATTGATTGGTGACAATAATTTTTCTTCAAGAGGTAGCCATTATCTTTGTTTGGTGGCAATAAATATAAAATGTAAACTGTGTTTTTCTTTACAGTGTAAAAGTCATGGTGTGTCTACTCTTTATTTGTTCCTAGGCCTCATTCCTGTACTTCTGTGTATATATAGCATGTTAGATTTTGTCAACCAAATTGTCTTCATAGTTAATGTAACCACCACTGGATTTTTATTTGGTTGGATACCTCCTGTTTCTGTCTTCTATATGTTCATTTTATAATTTAATTTCACCGGCAGAGCTTGGTGTGTTCTTACCCACGTCCATATCTCCAAACCGAGAATCAATCCCTAACAAATACACTAGAAGTGATCTTTTTTAGAGGGATGGCCCTCAAATCCTTGAGGATATTTGAGGATTCAAGAAAATCTCAGCTTCAAGACTCAAATTCTTTTTAAAAAATTGTTTTTGATCTCTAATATAGCTTATTTGTGGTCCAGGACCAACTATAACTATAAGATAACTTAAAAGCTAAGCCCTAGACCAGTAATTTAACACTTAACTGAAAGTATGAATGTTATAATGAATGGATTAAAAAAAAGAATGTTGATATTTAGTTACTAAATTTGTATTCTTTATTGTTCTATTATATTTCCTTTCATTTTCATGAGTTTTTCCAATAATTAGATTCAAAGGTAAATTGAAGATTTGGAGTCATAAAATAATGGATTTGATCTAACTCTTATTTTTTACACTGTAGTTTTTCATCATTTATTTAGCGGAATGCTGACATTTTCTTAAAATCCACATTTTCTATTCTTTCCCTTTAGATAAGATAGTTAACTGCAGAAACAGGATTAGGAATGTTGTTATCCGGGAAAGAGTGCGAGTACATGAGGTAGTAGCCTAGAGGAAGCAATACTGAGATGGTATGGTCATGTAATGAGAATGGAAAAGGAAAGAATACCAAAGTCAAGAGAATGATGGAGACGAAGTATGTGGGAAAAATACCACAAAGGAAATCAAGAAAGAGATGGGAGGAGCAGATAACAGAAAGTGTACAATTGAGAGAAGAGTTGTAAAAGGATAGAGGAAGATGGAGGCATTTTACTAAACTGACAGGTTCATAGGCTGGAAACAGTTGATTAGGATGAAGTTAAATGCACATGCAAACAAATATATGAGTTTTGTCTTGTTTAGTGTGCTGGGGAAATGGAGCTTGTGACTCAAATCTCTTCTAAGTGGTTTCTCACACTCCCTTCATGCAAATGTGACTGCATTTACTTTCAAGTTTGCTTTCTTTATCCCCACCTTATTAGTGTAAATATGTGGATAGTCCTAGCAGGTACTAAGATGCAAAACATTTCATTGATCACATTAAAAAATATGCTAATGACTATTAAACTTAAACATCGACAATTTTATAAGTAAATTTTAAATACTAAATATTTTAGGTATTATTTGTGGCATTGGACGGATGGGGAATAAAAAAGAAAAACACCACACTTACATTCATTTTACTAGAATATATAGGCAATCCATTTTGTTCACATGCAAGTACAATAATATCTCACTTGTTAGTGTGTAGGTGTGAAATTAATGGGTTTATTTTAGCCAAGTATTTAAACTACCTGATTCC
>CABFWB010000902.1:115203-185045 GCA_902151455.1 Timema bartmani
CCCCCCCCCCAGTTTTAACCAATATTCCTGCAAGTTTTTCAGTTTTTCCTTCTTGTATCCATCCACCTTAAATTATGAATGTAAAAATACTCATTAGTTGTAATTACCATGGCACTTTACCCACAATATATAAGTACCTACAGTGAAATCTCTTTTATTAGACACCTCTGAAAAACATATCCTTCCTTATAGCGGACAGTTTAAATCTCCTCGGTAAATTAGCATGCACATGAAAAAACTTCAAAAGAACTAGAATTTCTCTGTAACAGACATGGATACTTCTAGAAACTCATATTTATATATACAACTATCCAAACAGCGAATAAACAATTGAAAACCCCATTCCACATACAGAACTTACTTTAGGAATGTTACTGTCTTTCGTGAAGTGTAAGCAGTCTCACCTTTCCCCTCTAGTAAAAGTTTCTAAAATGCCTTGCATAGTAATAACTACCACCCCTTGGGGTTGTTCCAGCTATTTAGTCTATGCTCGTGCCCACAAATACACTACAGAAGGCCTACTGTTCACATTTCATTTTATTTGTGTATTGGTCCTTGTGTTATGCTATCTATATAGTAAGCTATGCACAGTAATTATTCATTAGTCATGCTTATCTTGCATACAATACTGCCCAGTGCCATAGTTAGATTGTTGTAAATAATATCCACATTATACAGGTTTGTGTAGATTAAAAAATATGTTAAAACAGTTTTTTGTTTAATTTTTAATATTATATTTCCCAAGTAACAGACACTTCTTGGTAACAAACAAACAAAAAATATTTATCTGAAGGTGTCTGCTATTAAAAGATTGTATTGTATTTCATAACTTTCCAAGAAACTACACAATAACTGCTCTCATTATTTATTTTTCAGTAATTTTGTGTTTTCCAGAATGATGTGTACCAGAACAATAAAATCCAAAACATTTATGTGTATTGGACTTTGAAGAAATGTTGCAACATTGACTGGCTTCTGAGAACAAAATAAAGTTTGAAGTTTATTTAAAGATTTTTTTTTACAGAACTGAATAGTTTGATTTTATTACATTATATATTTATACATAAGGACTAAAAAGTTTTTTATAAGTTACAAAAAAGAAAGATGAACTTTATAAACAAATTAATTCTGTTTTATATTAATTTATTCATTTATCAGGTCATATATTTGACCCACAATTATTATTATTATATAAAATGTATTATCAACCATTTAACTGTTTATTGAATTTTAATGCAATAAACCATATATTTTATGCTCATATTCTCATAGAAGAGAAATTGCATGGCATAATGTTCTTGTTTTATTCTAGTAATCATTGTTTATTTTGTCAACTATTGGTCAGTAAAAACGCCAATGTAATTTAATAAAACATAATTTTAAATGCTTCCGTGAACAATTTTAATTATCTTCACAACACTTGGCAATAATGTTTGCTTTACATTGTATAGTATAAAGAAAAAGTTTTAAAAGAATATACTTCTGTAATGCTCTTTGGTCACAACGTTGTTATTGGTACAGTAGGGGGGGTCCCGCTTTATGGCGTTGCGCTAATACAGCGATTTCCAATTATGGACATGCTTTACTATGTTCGGTGCCTTTCTCGTTCTTACGGCGATTTTCAAAATATCATCTGCACACTTTTGTGTAAGAGAGGGAAACCTTAAGGTATTTCTCTCTCTCTCTCTCTCTCTCTTATACNTAATTTTGAAAGAATATGAGATATATTAATGTATTTTTAGTTAAATGAAATAAATGTGTTAGTAAAAGGTTTGATTGAACATCATTAGTAAGTTTGAAACTCGTGAATTGGATCTTTAAATAAGTTGATGTAGGCTAATATAGTAAAACTTCCTTCCGGCTAGTATTGGGAACACTCCCTGGCAGCAGCTGAGCTACATAATGTCTTTGGCCGCCATTTTATGTCGATAATTCAGTCTGTTTACAGTATATGTGCACTTGGCTTTTTAAATTTGTTGGATTATTCTATATACAGTACTGGTACTGAATAATATTTTTGCCTATCCCGCTGTTTGAGCGGGGCCCTACTGTATATGACCTTCTTTTTACTTTATATTGTCCTTGACTAGCTACAGCCTTGTTTTTTAGCAGATTGAATCGCGCCTCACCTTTGAATTTTTCACTAGCGACCCCTGATTTCTGCTCACACTATGAAATGAGTCATGCAGACCACATCACACACCCTCTCCTTTAGCTAGGCAGCCAACTCTACGCTTTCTTTCAATCAGACAATTTGTGAATGTGTGGAATGCCAGGTTTCTCCCGTGGTTCGGATCCCACGTTAAACTGTAGGTCCTCCATTTCATCTCACAACCACCCTACCATTACACATTAGCATAAGTGCGTACACCCCAAACGGATGGTAAGACGCGGTTCTAGAAATAATAATCTTTCAATAAGCGGCCACCACAGTGACACACAATGAGTAGTGGAGCATGAGCACCGAGTCAGTTCTGTCCATGTTCTGAAACTAATGTCTTGAAGGTTTGTAGGTATTTTGAGATCTTTAGAACCTAACCCCTTGAGTTAACATTGATTCTTATGGTAAAACTTAACTTTTATCAAATGGTTTTCGATAAAGTTGTGTTTTTTTTTGATCAGGAACCTAAATCATTATTATAACAGGCCTTATTGTACTAGAGATGATACCCACAAATTCATAGGGATATTTTAGATTTTAAAAATAAACTTCATTTTCAAATTTGTGTTGGATCTCTAATACTATATATTGGTTATTCAGACCCAGCATAATTATTATACACACTTAACAACCAGAACCCAAATTATTAATTTAACACTAAGTGTATGAATATTATAATGAATGTATTATTTAAAAATAAGATCTCTTATGTTCTATTATATTTCTATTTTCTCTTGTGTATTTTTTTTACAAGATTTAAATATGAGATTCATATGTAAAATGAAGATTAGAATTTGTGAAATAGTGAATCAGACTCGACTCTAGGATATACATGTAATGAAACTCTAAATCTGTTTGTTCTTTCAATTCTGTTCGTTTCCAGTAGACTCAAAAAGTACTGATATGCATTTCAAATTTGTAACAATTCAAATATATTAACTTTTACTGTATAAATCTCCATTGTAAGTTTACTTGGCAAAGAGGGGTTTAGAAATATCAACAAACCTATTTTTAATCTCCTTGGCAATAAGTGTTTTGGAGGTATGTTTTCAGACATTTTATTCATACACGTTAGAAATAAAGAAAAAATACACATAACTAGACTGTCACCTGTTGTTTAATCTCTGATATATAATATATAACTATAGATAAGGTCATGTTTATAGTTATGGATAGCTCTTAACTTATCGTAAACAATGCATAATGTAGTGACTAAAGTCTATTAGTACATAATACATGTATTTTATTGTTCAATGCAACAACCTCCAAGAAGGAGAGCCACTTTCAGTGTGTTTGCATTTGCGTCTTAAATTTAGGTTTTTTTTTGTTGGTTTTTTTGTTTAGCGTTAAAGCCGAAGCCGGGCTTATTAATTTTGTTTCATTGAAACAATGTATTCACATGTCATATTACATGTGTGGAAGAAAGTACAGGAAAGGTATATATATATATATATATATATAGATAGATTGTAACCTAGGTATGGGGATTGGGCAGTAACACTCAATTTTATTTAAGAGGCAGTCATTACCTCTCTATCCAGTGGCAGCAATGTAAAGTGTGAATTGTGTTATTTTCATTGTAAACGCCATGTTATGTTCATCCACCTTTCCTGTACTTTCTTCCTTTTTTTTTAGTTGACAGCATCCTTTGAAATAAAATAAACCCAATAAACCTGATGACAAGCACATACAACTGAAAGTAGTCTAGTCATAAGTTTTTTTTACACCACATCTTGTTACCGATTTGGGTTGTTAAATACACTGATGAAATAGGAATGAGGAAGGTAGAATTTGAGCGAATGCACCCACCCACAGTTAAATGGTGGGAAAGTGAGATATCATTATCATCCTCAGAACAACAGACCGTGATTTGAACACTTATGAAGCCCTCTTTGTGACACATAAAATGTATCCAGGCCAAATTTTTTACAAATGTAAAATTATTTTGGTTTTTAACCAACAATATTGCCAAGAAGAAAAATAATCAGATATTATTAGATAATACTTAATATTATAATTATTGTAATATTTGGTTGGTTAAAAAAGTTCATCATCATCTTTAGGTAGTGGTAAAAGCCGCACATAAGCCGGTTACTCGATAATTTTTATAGATGGCACTAAAAACACTGTCCTTCGATGTTTCCTTTTGTCTCTCTTGTTTGAAACTAGTTGTACTGTCACTTATTACTCATTTTATGTTGTTGGTGATTATTTTGGTGTAAGGAAATTATGATGAATCTGAACATATTTTGATTAGTGCCTTAATACTGTGAAAGTATTTTAACACAATATTGCAAGAGCTGATACGCTAAAAGGTATGGGTGTTCTTTTTAAATAACATATTTTATGTTCATATAATTAATCCATTTTTCTTCTTCCATAATTCTTTACACCTCAGAAATCATGCTATTCTTGTAATTTAGAAGAAAATAAACAAAATTTTTTGCTAATTTTGACACTTTTCACATAGTTTCAAATATAATAAATAAGGAAACACACTTAACTAAAAATGATTTTTAAGGTAGAAATTTGTATAGTAATGACATAAAAATGTAGATTTAGTTCATATCATAAGCATATTTGTAAAAGTAATTATTTATTGGGTTCTTTGTTATCCTTAGGCATAGTTTCAATTTTCTTTAACTCTGCATCAAGGTTTTCTGTGAGTTTTTCCACTTTGGAGATGACTGTAACTACCTTTTGTAGAAGTTTTGGGTTCAAGGAAGTCGACAGTTCCACATTTAGTTCTGCACACTGGACTGAAAACAAGGTGCAGATTGACTAGGTCACGACAAGTTATTTTTGACAAGTGATGATAACCATAGCAGTGGATCACAATCAACTTAACATAACAACCCAAGTAAAACACAAGACAATGATTTTGAACTGTTTGAGAACAAATTGTTCACTAAAATTAAACCCAATAATTTAGAGCTGATTAGGCTGGAAGTACTTGCAATAGAAGCTTACCTGGTACTTGATATACAGAATAAAGTGTAACAAGAGACTAAGACATTTAGAGTTTGTGAGTTGTGGACAAACTATAGCAAAGATGTCGTTTGG
This sequence comes from Timema bartmani, assembly GCA_902151455.1. Taxonomy (NCBI): domain Eukaryota; kingdom Metazoa; phylum Arthropoda; class Insecta; order Phasmatodea; family Timematidae; genus Timema; species Timema bartmani. Next base: position 120,428 of record CABFWB010000902.1, read on the forward strand.
ATACCATAACCAAACAAATTAAGTACTAAATAGCCCTGTTGACCTCACTCACAACATTATTGGCTAGCTAGAACACGTGTTGCCTTCCCTTAACATGGACAACTCTTTAAGTTAAGTGAACATTAAGTTGATCGTGATCCCGGCATAAGACATGGTTCTGACTAGCAAGTGGGATAGCACTAGCAGTTTAGATTTTAAAAAGTGTGGAAATTCCTTGGCTTTACAAGTTTTTTAAGGCTATTCATTTCATTCATTCATTCATTCATTCAATCAATTTCAACCAGAAACACCCAAGTGTTTACACAACTTTTCTCAAACAAGTTTCATGAATTGAAATAACTTTTTTAGTGTTTTAAAAATTATTTAACATGGAGGATGGTAGGGTGGTACACATCAGCTCTGTAATTACATTTTTTTCCTTGTTACATTATGATAAAAAAAAATTTACACACTAATAATATGCATAATCAATAAATTGTAGATTTTCAAAAACTATAGTACCCTTCTAAAACACAAGAAAATGTAACTATTTTTACTTTTTTTTTGTCTCATCTTACTGCCTGTTCTGGTTATGAGCTTATAAAATAATTATTCTAATTGGGTCAGGATGAAGAAGGAAACATTTTAGAGGTAATGTGTCCACATATGCATGAAGGAAGGTGGGAAACTTTTTGGAAAAACCCATTCTCAGAAGATTTGACCAGGATTTGATCTTCGATGTCCTCATCTTCACCAGGAGAATGACAACTTAGACCATTTGGCCACTAAAGCAGATAACCATTTAATTAACTGTATCTTTGTGACTACATATGTCTCTGAGATCTTTAATGCTAATAAAACTGAATTTTTTTAAAAAAGGAATGAGATTGTCCCAAATCTGCACCAAAGGTATCTTATAATACAATAGTTAATACTATTATTACAGGCTAGCCCTCAAACTCCAGAATAAAATTCCAGCATAATTCTCGCTTTCCTGCTGACAAAAATAATTTTATCGATTTTTTAAAGGGCTTTTCCTTCAAAAAATGATTCCTAATGATTTTTTTTGTAAAAGGTATGTTGAACAACACCAAATTTTAGTACATGATCATGTATTGTTAAGGTGGGAGTGAAGGAACCCCCCCAAAAAAGGTAGTGTTTTTGCAGTTTTGTAGAAGAAAAAAATTTTTTTTGTCAAAATTAATCAAATATTGTTTCAAAAGAAATGTAGAGTTTAATTTTCTTCACATGATTTAATCAACAGTTTCCTAATATCTGTCAAGTATGTCCTGAAATTTAGTGACAACTTTTTCTCTTCATTTAAAAAGTTTGTTATCTAATTCAACTATTCTCATGACATGTTTGCACTAAAGTAATATTTTATTTATTTTGGCGAAAAAATGTTTGGCCATAAAAACCACAAAAACACTGGCCTTTTATCGTGTTCTGCACAATTTGTACCACCTATTATGTCACTTATGTCTTAAAACATAGTTACTTCAAGATGGGTCTTTGTTAAAATCCTAACCAACTCCCGTTGGGAGACTTCACCACAAGCCACCACAGATAGGACCTTTCTTCCCCATAGTAATAAAAAAATAATTAGGGATACAGCCATAGAATTACTCTACATTCTCATCACACTTTATTTTAAGGTCTGGACGCATGCTCAGCCACGAGTAGATTAGACAAGTTAAACAACAGAATGTAGACAATGTGCCACATCCAGTGGCAGTAGAACCTTAGCCTATTTGTCTTCAGAAGGGAAAGAGTTTTGAAAAACTTTTAAAAAAAAATTGCCCCTCAAGTAAAGGAGAGGTCCAGGGACCCAACCCAGGAAAAGATTTGGAAATTGAATGCATCTAGAAACTATTTTATAAGGTCCTCATCTGGAAATATTTTGAAACTATACTACTTTCCAAAATAGTTGAAGAGGTCCTTCCCCAGAAAATTTTCAAAATTTATGTACTACTTGAAAAATATTTAGAGTGGTACTCGCCAGACAAATTTCAAGCACTTTCACAGGTTTTTGCCCCTGATGCGCAGAATTCAATCATAATTCCAGGTTCTCTTGATCAGAACTAGGGAGGGAATGTACACACAATATCACACATTTAAGAAACCTTTTTTTTTTTCAAACAAAATGTTCCTATTCTAAAATAAATTGAACTTTGTGAAAAAATACAATATGTTGATTAGAAATAGGAAAACAAAATCACCTTCCTCTTTTAAGATGGCCTTTAGGCCGTGCGTCTCACTCGCAAGCACATGTTACAGCTTAAATTATATTCCAAAGAATACTTTTTTTTTGATAGAAATGCACAACGATCATATATATAACAATCAGCACATTTCACTTTTTGTCAAGCAAACCCAACCTTTGTAAATGAAATTCAATTATTTTATTTTTATCTTGTTTGAAGAAATCTTTAAAATCTACTAATGACTCTTCAAAATATAACCTCACACACACATCAGAGCTAAAACCCACACTACCACGCCCATGTGTTAGATTACCAGTACTTACATCTATATAATACTAATGATAATAATACTTAGCACCGAGTCTTACTACCTATTCGGGTTGTCCGCTATCAAAAATATTAAAGCACAAACTAATATTTAAAATAATTATTTGAATACAAATCTGGCTTTCAAACCTTCAATAATTTATAGAATTGTTATGGTTACTACTCAACCTAGCTAAACCTAATTTTTCATGTGTAAATAAATTTAAAAAAATATAATATTGATCAAACAAATAGTTTAATTTATATAATTAATGATGACATCATATACCATAAGCGAACATAGGTCCACACTATAATGCCAACTACATGAATCAATACTAAAGATGTCAATATTTATTTTATTTATTTGATTTTAGTGAGTTTTGGTTTTAATTTTATAACTATTTTAATCTATCAAACTTGATACATTTTGTTATTAAATTTGCCATCTACTTGAGTGTGTAAAAATAAATATTAAATATATAAATATAGTGATATAACAAAGAGAAAGTGTCTTTCTTTTAATAGCGATACCGTCTGTCCTCTCACCTCCCTTCCCATTAAAGCCTAACCATCCATGTGGCAATGTTTATATGTACTCAAATATATTTTGCCAAAACACCATATTCACGAATATGGTAAATACACCATTTTGATCCATAGTCATACTATTCCTTCGCATTAAAAAATTTCCAAGAAAATTAATAAATACTTTTGATAATATTAGGCCTACATACCTATTCCCAATTAATCAGAATTCTTATTCGTTGGCGCATTTAAGGCTAAGTTTATTCTGTTGTAATTGATATGTGTGACAGATTACTTTGTGTAGTTTCATTATAAGATGAACGTTATCCCATTATTAGGTGAGTACAACTTTTACTTTTAGAAAATGTATAACAAAATTAATATTATTCAATTATCCTTTTCTTGTGTATAACTAAACAAATATTTTTTTATTGAAACACATTGAAAAATATCGTTAATGACAAATCTGATGCACTATCACCCTTTTATTTTTATCAACATAATAAATCAGCAAGCCTAATGTGTTGAATACATTTTAATTTATTTCATTAACATTAAATACATTATTAATTATGTAGGCCTATATGCCCTTTGGATATATTACTATACCTCTCATGTTCAAAACTTGATCCAAGCACATTCTTGTCTCAGCTTCAGAATCTTGCAATAACTTCATATCTTTTTGGTAGAAATTTTCAAACTCAACAGGTTTTTCTTGATCAGACATTGTATCTTTTTTTTAAAAAAAAAAAATGGTTTAACTTTTAGAATTCAAATTTAGCACTTTTACAGAGTAGCCAACAAGTCTCTTACAAAATACTAAAAGTTTAATAATACACTTTGTATAGCAATATGGTTCTGTTACGCTAACAAAACCCAAACGCTTCAAGGTTTGTATATGTGCGTTAAAACTGGCGGTTAGAAGAACGCCATATCCACAATAACCTAACTGTTTTTACTTTAGCCAACATCATTATCACCATCATGCGTTTCCAGCCTGTGGCTGGGTCAGGTTTCTAAAATGCTTCCTTTTCCCTCTATCCTTCCACTATTCATCCACCTTTAATTACTTCCATTCTTCTCTCATTGGGACCCTTTCTGTTATCTCTACCATCTCTTTCTTGGCCTCCGTTGTGGTATTTTTACCACACTCTTCGTTTCCATAATTCTCCTTGGCAACTAAAGAATATTTAGTTCTAATTTTGATCACATAGCTAAAGAGGATAATAAAAAATTAAATTAGTAATGGTTTCAAATATTTTATCATTAAATATATAGATAGATACATAAAAAATTTACACTTTTTACGAATTTGAAAGAAAAATTAAACACAAACTTAATCAATACACCCTAAAACATCGTATTTTAGAACGGTTTGAATAGCTAAATACAGTAAGTTATAATGTGACCCTATTTGAAATCCTGAAGTTGTGGCCCGACCGGAATGTGATGCATTGGTAGTCGGGCACTTATACTATATATGGGTTTGCAAATGTACAATTTAAGTTCATGTTTTTTTAATCTAGTTTCTAAAGCTTATATAATACATATTATATATTTATATTGAAAAAAATCTTGCCTGCTGATATTAAATTTGTTGATACACATTAATATATTTTTTGTCGTCCATGTTCTACAGTGAGAAGAGGGTAGGTGGCTTATAATAAATGTTAACATTTATGAGACTATAGATGTAGGTGATTGTGTCGCGTCTACATGGGAGTATCATGTGTAATCCCGAATTTATGTCTCAGTCTGATAGACAAATTAACAAAGATTTTGACGTGATATCAGAGCATTTATTATCATCTATTTCCCTTTGCGATAGCTTTGTTTAAATCACCACTAGAGCTTTATTAACATTAATTGGCGTGACCGTTTATACTTTGCTAAATAGTATATATATATATATGAAAAACTGGAGGACCTACTTTGATGACAGTAGGCCGTTACCCTCATTTTAGACTAGACTGCTGATGAGAGTGAGATTGGCGTTCGAATCCCGGTCAAGTGTATTGAGGTTGGTTTTCCTAAATTGTTTTCCTCCCTCCTTGCACGGAAATGGAAATCGCCTGTACACAGTGGATATCCCACGTGACAATACCAACCAATTATAGAGTTGGAGATTACGTCCCATTAAATCCTTCGAAAGAAAATTATATAGAGCAAGGTGCAAGCTGACGTTATCTCTGAAGCAAGGATTATTAAGAATAATCATGGGAAGTTTAAATTACCAAAGCGATGCGACTCTTTCAGAGAACTTTGTATTTATTAGGAAACTGTTTCCAAGATGCCACACTTCATTGAGATACCCTTTCAATGATAGCTCCTCTCGCCCTTAAACGTGTTTGCATACTTTAACCCACTTTCCAAGGTTGCTCGGGTTATTGTTTATCAGTATTTAATCATAAAAAAAACCCTTTCCGTCAGCCCTATAATTTAAGGTCATTCTTTATACTTCAGTCCCCTTTTATGCCACCTCTCAGCATATGTTTTACTTTGTCTGTTTTGTGTTCTTTCTCCCTCAATAATTTCAACGATTGTGTCAGTTATGGGTTTATTTTCCCACTCTAATACAAAACTATCCAAATATTTATTTTGAATTACATTCTCTATCTGTGTACTCTCTGGCTATCCTTTCTAAATCGAATAGTTTTCCCCCACACTGATTTCTTTGCTATCAGCATCTTGCGTTCCTGTTTCAAGCAATACTTTCACTTCTTCCCTTTATTTCTCACTCTTTGCTGCGTATTACCTGCTTTTGTGGGAATGTCATTCCTGGCCTATCCAGTTGCCATTTTCTTCAAGCCTACTGTTAGAGAATAAAGACCTAATTGCCTAGGTATATAGTTTAAAAAGATATTAAAAATTACTTCACCGTGTACATTACCAAAATGTGATGCTACGAATTATGACTACAATAGTTGAAAATTGATTACATAACCATAAATTAATTGATTTGTTTATGTTATATCTTCCCGAAATGAAAAAAAAAGAATGTCCCTGTGCAATATTGAACCCTGCCCTGATAATCAGTAGTTTGAGAAACGCTGGTATACACTAGCTTTTTTTTTAATATGATTGAATGAGTTACTATCAAGAACAATAATTTAAAAAAGTATTGAAAAGCTGATTTAAAAAAAATAGCAGTGTGTTTAACCATATTCTTAAAACATATAAAACATACGCAAATAAGAAGGATAAGCCTATTCATTATTTAGCTAAACCACCCTTGCCCTACATTACTAGATGAACATTATTAACACCTTCAGACATCAACATTACTAATGCATAGATGTGTAGAACAACCTTATGAACCTGGATTAGCTAAGCCTAAAGCTACATCACTATCTAGTTCACCTTTCTATGCTGACTATATTATGGTCCAGTCTACCTTTAGATTAACATTTGTTTCAAAATCAGAATCATCTTTTTATTTAATTGATATAAATATTATAATAATTACTTTAAAAAAATAATCATTACTATGTAATGCAATGGTGATATAAAAACATGCTGCCTACCTTCTAAGTCAAAATATAGTACAACAAAAATAGTCAAACATGACAAGTGCTTAAATCTAGTAGTTACACTTGAAAATTAGCTCGATAGCTTTGTGATTAGTAATGTAATGATAGTATTGCTAGTCAACAAATAAGACCTGAGTATTGTACAAGTTTGTGTCAATTCAATTCACCATAGGTAAGAAATTTTGTGTTTCTTGATGTCGATTCATACTTGACAAAGAACTGCCAAGAGTTAAACATGAGTTAGGTATTACAATTGATGTGTGTATTCATTATTGCATCAAAATTAACTTTAAACCCCCTACCCCTTATAAGTGACATTTATATTAATTTAGCTTGTAGATTTAAGTGTTGATACTGTTATAATCAGGGGGAAAAAATTGGCGTGGGAAATATTTGCTAGTGCGCTCGTATAGTAGGCTCGCTATATAGGCAATCTAGCAAATATTGTCATAGTGTAAAAACAAAATTATATAATGTGATTTGATTTATTGAAGGAATAAAAGTAAATTCTCCGTTAACTTCACCAATTCACATTTTCCTGTCTATCTATGGTGAATATGTCTCACGAACACATTAACTGATTTAATTCAAACTTGGCACAGTTGTCCTTTGTACCTTTATTCAAATTAAGTTTGTTGGAGAAGAAAATTGAACGAAGGGCTGGTTGTATAAAAACATGGCGTCTAGCACTATTTATTACATGTATTTACCTTTTAGGGCATTTCCTGATGCCTTACACAACTGAAAACTTGTCTATTTAATACAAATTACTGTAACAACAATGAACAAAAATTAAGTTTTTATTTTTTTTGGGTGGGGGTGGGGGGTGGTGAGGCTGATACTTGAGGGGTCCACATCCGCCAAGGTCAGCCCTGGTTCTCACAGTTCTTTTTTTACTGGATTCATTGAACAAACATATTTTCATTATGTTCTTTTTATGCCAAATAAATTCATACCTGTATTAGATGATAGTTCCTGATGTATCGAATTAGAATATTAATTACCATAAACTGTACTTTTGTTTGTGTTCTCAATATATTAGTGTGTACTCAGAAAAAATGTGTGCGTTTAGTTTTATAGTATCAAGAAAAATAATGCTAAACATGTATACTTTTTATTTACATTTTTTAAAGTTCCCACTTTAAATCTAAAGACAACTTTTTTTTTTAATATTTCTTGCACACTTATCATTTGGGCACAGTTTTCTAAAATTCTATTATTCAAACCAAATTGGATTGTACAATTTTAGATGGTATTGTTTAACAGTGGTGGAATTTTCAATTTTTAAAAACTTTGTTACACAACTTGTAAAAAAAATTTTTTTATAGGAATTTTTAAAATAACAATATATCTCTATAATTCTACTGTGTTAAAAACACATATTGTACTAAATTTTGTTCGATAAAATACGATTTAGAATACTATCAAAATAAAACAGATTTAATCCAAAATTCAAATAAAAAAAATAAAAAAAGTAAAAGTACTAGTGTCAAATAATACCTATTGAGCCACTGAGACCGCTCATTTAAATTATACAAGTACTAGGAAAATTGTATAGATAGAAGTACCTATGCAAAACATCATACAACAAATTTAACACAGTCTTTACAGATCTTTCATGTTAACTTAATCTGTGTAAGATAATTCACTGCAATTTTCGTAATAAAATAGAAAATGCATTGTGCAGATTGTATATTAATGACTACAATTTGTATCGGTTAGACTTTCAGAAATGTCAGCAAACATTGAAATTATTAATAACTTAAAGTGTTTGTGTTTTGATCGTTAAATAAATTAATAAGAATTTATTTGACTAATGTATATTTGTAGTGTCGAAATCTGCTTTATTTGTTTACATCCTTTGTTTACAAATGTTGTGCCAGTGCCCTACGCTTTATGCTTTATTGTTTGTAAATGTAAACTTTAATAGCTAGATGAGAAAATCATTTTGGTGGTTGAAAAAATCAACGCGCAGTTGAAGAAAAGAACTAGATATGTCAGCAGCAGTCCCATTGATGACACTCCATAATTCAAATCGAGGCTCGAGCGAGTCCCTAAACTCAGACCAAATGTCAGACGAAGAGGATAATCCACTAGAAAGTGTCCTGGCAAGAATGAAGCATAGGTAGGGCTCTTGATATTAAATATAATTAGCCCTAGTGACATCAATTTAGATCCAAGCAGTGTCTGAATATTCCGTCCACTTCAAGGGGTCCTGGACGCTAAGTGGGAAAAAATAGTTTGCAAAGAGGACGTGATTCGTTAATTTTTCTACTATCTAGACCAGTGTTTCCCAACCTTTTGTGGCCCATCTCCCCTTTCTGGAGGTTGACTAACACCTATCGCCCCCTTTTAATTTTCATTGTATGCCTAATTTTAATTTGAAGTAAAGTGTAAATAATAAAGCAGTTTTATTATTTTAAACAATTTTATTACCGTATATAAAAACAACCAAAGCAGTTTTATCCTGTCACTGTTAAATAAAATAGAAAAAAAAATTAAAATGTAAATTTTTTACAGATATTTTTTAGAAACAAAGAAGTGAAATAATTAACTAAGATCATTGACGTACATTTAAAAAACAGGAGTACATATTTTCATTTTTAAATTGGAATCTGGAAAAAATTAAGAAAGTTGACAGTTAAAATTTGAAAAAATAAATGAAAGTTTGAACACTTTGTTATTGTTTTATTTTACCTTTTCAATGGCTGCCTTGTGCTTGGTGGATTTCAGTTAAAGCTTGAATATCCCGCTTTATGTTCGTCAAGTTCAGGCGCAAGTCTCCTTTGAGGCTAATGTCTAACTTATTTCTTTGTTTTGTGAGGAGCTGGACAACAGAACTAAATCCTTTTTCAACTAAATATGTTGACGGGAACGAGATGAGAAGTGGTTCAGTTTTTCCCCACTATTGTGGTTAAGTGTCCATAAGCTTCACCCAGACTAACTCGTAACCGCTCTGCTTGAAAATGATTTTCGCCTCACAGTCATACTTCAGATCTAGAAGCTCTGTCTGCAAAGAGTTATCAAGCTTATCCACAGCTTCAAATGAGAATGGATCTAGAATTCAATCCGGAATTTGTAACTTGGTCAAATCTTCACATCTTGATTCCATGTCAGTTTTTAACTAGTCAAGGTGATCAGTAAAAACTAGGATTTTGTCATCTGGGAGCTCAGGAGTCTCGTTATCCGACACTGAACACTTTTTAAGGGTCGGAAATTGAATCAGCTCTTTACAACCAATATTTACCTTGTGAATATCAACCTTGGCGATTAATGATGAAATAATTCCTTTGGCCTTGATAAGGTTCATCTTGTTTCCTTGAAGCCTTATAGTGACTTCGTTCATTTTTTCAAAAATATCTGTAAGGTACGCAAGTTCCAACTTGCGTTGCTTCAAATTCTCACTTAAAACAGGATCAGACGTGTTGAGAAACTCATTAACCGTGTCAAATAATTCGAAGAAACGGCGCAAACAGTTTCCTTTGGAAGGCCACCTCACGGCCGTATGTAGAAGCAAGCGTTCGAATTCCTCATCATTTTCATGGCAAAGTTGTCGGAACAGACGGTCATGGAGGGAATTAGCTTTAAGCTTGTTGACACCAGTAATAACCAGTTGTAGGGTTTCATGCAGGACACCACTCAATTTTTTCGCAGCTAAGTGTTGACGATGAATGACACAGTGAATAGTGATGACCTCTGGCACTTCTTTCTTAAGGTGGGCTAGAAACCCAGCATGACGACCTGACAGGGCAGGAGCACCGTCTGTTGCGCAAGCGCTCACGTTTGTTAGGGGAATATCTTTTTCCTCAAAATAATCTTGCACCACTTTAAAAATCAACGATCCCTTCGTATCAGTGATCAAAGTTCTAGCAAATTACATTTCCTCGGTAATTTCCATTTGTTCGTTGATAAACCTCACATAAGCTAATAAAATTGCTTTGTTATCAATCACAGTTTATTCACCAATCTGCAATGCAAATTTACTTTTTTTCAACAAATTGGTGAGTTTGGATTCAACGTCCACGGCCATTTCGTCAATTCGCCTGGAAACAGTATTGTTGCTCAAAGGAACCGATTGACTTATCTTATTACGAGGGCCCTCGCCTAGCATGATTTCAACAATTTTTTTGGTAGCCGGTAAAACAGGAGTTTCGCCAATTGTGTGAGGTTTACCACATTTAGCGGTCAATAAAGACACCTCGTAAGAAGCAAGAAGACCTTTGTTAAGATCGGTTGCTCGTTTTTTAAATAATTCACTCACATTAGGCCGTTTATCAGCTTTAGCTTTGAGGTGTTGAAAATAACTAAGTTCTTTACTCACTTTATCACTGTGTACTCTTGATAAATGATCTTTCATTCGCGAAGGCTTCATGGCTGCATTACTAGTAAATGTTTTATCGCACAAAAGACAATGTGGAAACAGCACATTTTGCGGTGACGCGATAAAACCAAATTTTAAATACTCAGCTGAGTATTGACGACACTTCTTTTTTGAATCCATTGTGCATGAACTTCTACACTTCAAAACAAACGCACAAAAATAGAAAAGACACGTACAAAAACTGATGGTGAGCCACACAAAGGCTAGTGAAGACTGAAGACGAGTGTAGGTCAATGGTAAGTGTGTTGTGATGGCAGGAGGGGAAGGGGGTTGAGTCACCAGTCAGCCGCGCTGAGCAACAACAGGTGGGGACTGTGGAGAGGGGTGAGTGCAGTGAACTCGCCGGCAGAGAATAGCCAGTGACTCGTGCTACCGGGCAACTTCTACTGTACGGTACTATTTTAATTTTTCCCCCTTTGAATACTCATCGCCCCCAAATCGCCCCCCACTTATTTATTGCCCCCCTGATAACTCAAATTGCCCACTTGGGGGCAATCGCCCCCAGGTTGAGAACCACTGATCTAGACCTATACACAAAAAAACAAAAAGCAAGTTTTCATAGTCAAAAAAATTATTATTGTAATATAAATCTAAAGACTAGGACAATAATTTAAAAATTAAATAAAAACACCTAATTAATGAATACTGTAGATATTAAAAATATTGTTACAGCATAGCACCAATAGTATTTTAGTACACAATTGTTAATATTTTTTGGCTCCTGAAATAGTTTGCAGTAAAATACTAGTAGGCCTAAGGTACTGTCTTTTAATTTTTCAAACTGCTAGATAGGCCTACATTTATTTAACAATATTAATTTTGTGATTATTGGAAATTGGTTTTTGTTGTGTGTAGGCCTATAGATGTAAAAAAAACACCTAACTTATCATTATAATCAGAAAAAAAAAACCTAAGAATCTTGTCCTCTTTTCGTACTTTTCTTGCTAAATACACTCGAAGATTGCATTGACCCTGAGTTAAAGGACGGAAGTAATTTTTTAAAGTGTCTTTCAAGTTTACTGATTCACACTTTACAGCGCACTTAACTAAAGGGTGGATACGATTTGCCCTATGTGCACTTTAGTTAAAAATAAAAAGTGTTTTAAATGAAATAAATATTCATAAGCTGTTTTAAAAGCGAAAGGGATCTCTGTGCTCTTTGTTCATTTCTATGTCTAATGTATTTCTGTAAGTTATCACAAATATCTCTTTAAAGGAAATACATTTTTAGTTTTAGCCTCGATCCATCTCTGGTCAGACATAATCTTCACAATGTACAATGTACAATGTTCTGCTATGGGCTATAGCAAGTTGTTACTTTCATTGATCTTAGTCCCACTTATGGCTCTTGACAAATATGAAAGTTACATAGGTATGAGCGATACTAGTAATAATATTCATTTCTCTGTGATTAATGGAGTGAAGGTGTCACTTGTAGGGTCAGTTGGTATATATGCAATTTGTTGGGGCTAGCAGACTGATGTGCAATAATAGTAACTTCTGGCTCAGTGAGGAAACTACCTTGGTCTTCATTTCCCTGGTAGGCCCACTCCTATTCAGTGCTGCCTAGGCGTTACAGCTGACAGAACTCTTGAGGATCAAACCAACCTTCGGGTTGAGTACTCATACACACATTTTTAGTTTGAAAATGATACATAGTAAAATTAGAAATAATAATGGTTTAAGAATAATATATATGTTAGAGAAGAAATTATTGGAAGAAAAATTGATATTTTGTGTGTATGTAAAACCAAGCGGGAAGGAAAATTTGTTTTGATGATGAGTGATGGTAGCCTGGCACTGTCAGGGTGTCCAGCAACCTGGAAAACAGGGAAAAGTCAGGGAATTTTATCAAATTTCTGGAATGTTCACATATTCATTAAAATAAAAGGCCTAAGCTATTTTCATTTACAATAACCAACTGTCAAAATAACACATTTCTTCCAGTTAATACTGTGAATTTATTTTAGTACAGTTGTCCATGTTGAGTATACTAATCTCAATTCTACAAGTCAACATGGGATTTTCATCTCAAATTTCCACCCCTCTATTGCGTGTCATTAGTACATTATATCGTGTAAGGTGATCTTTTAATATATAAATATAATCTAACTGAAATCTAACTTAGATCGCATGACCCAATAGCCGATTGCTTTAGGCTGACATAATTTAACCCCTTCATAGAGTGTCACAATTTCAAAATGTGTTTGTGTATGTGTGTTTAAAAATACTACACTAAGTTGCGATTTTAATACAATAATGTTTATAATATAGTGACTGGAAAAGTTGTAAATTGGCTCTGGAAAACCTGGAAAAGTCAGGGAATTTAAAAATATAGTTTGGCTGTGGTCAGGTGTGGATGAATGGGTAAGGAGAAGTCAGGGAGTAGGTTTAATCCTAAGACCAACAGCTAAGCTGTTTGTGATAAGGTGTGAGTTGGTACCATCTAGAGTTTTATGGGTACATATGAAAATATACATTCATAGAATTATAATGATTACAGTTATGCTCCAATGGACTGTGAATACGAGAATGTGAGAGTTTAGTTTTAAAATGAGCTCAATGAAGTTTTGAATGCATGTGAACTTGGGGAAAGAATTATCTTGTTAGGAGAAATGGGTGGATAGGTCTACCCAAAGAGAGAATTCAGAGAGAATGCTAGGAAGGTATGATGATGACAGTGTACACGAGCATGGTAACGAGTTAGTGAGTCTGTGTTTAGAAAAAGGTTTATTTGTGTTGAACATCTGGTGTAAGCACAAATATATTCACTTTTACCCTACATGGCAAAGGGCTGATTTGAGAACGATGATTCACTTTGTGGTGTATGATGAAAAACTTAGAAGTTTAGTAAAGAATAATAGGCCTGTGTTTGAAGCTGAATGTGGAATGGATCACTTCCTAGTGATCTCGGTCGTTGAATGAGGTAGGAATTTTGTGAGGAAGCAGCACAAGAGTATTAAGCAAGTAAAAGTGAAAGTGTAAAAATTGCAGGATAAAAGTGTGAGAGATTGCTGGGAAAGAAAGATACTTGACAAAAGCATGAATGAAATGTCAAAATACATGCCAATGCTATAGAAAGTTTTTGGAACAGAATAAAAGAGGCTATAGGTGAGTGCGCGAAAGTTTTGTGTGCGTGGATCTGCATTGGTGGGAAACTTAAAAAGAGATGCATGGTGGAATGAAAAGGTGAAATAAGCTGTAAGAGTAAAGAAAGAAGCATACAAATAATGAATGCTGTGAAGAGTGAAACCGAATATAAGAGGTTGTGGTATATATACAAAGAGAAAAAGATGAGTGCAAAGAAATTAAGTAAAGAAGAGTAAAGAGAAAATGAGGAAAACCAAATTCTTATGGGGGGGCCCCCAAAATGGCGAGATTTCCAAAAAACCAAAAGTCTTAAAAATATTAAGGCTCAGAAGACATAAAAATTTGCCATTTTTCAGACCCCAAATAGTACAGGAAATTCTCAAGGGACACCCCAAAATGGAGGGGGATTTCCAGAAAAATAAAGTCAAAATACTCTCAAAGCTCAGTATACCTAGGAATATTAAGTTTTTCAAGCAGGTAGCCCCTAACTCAAAAGGGTGCAAAAATACTTTGTGATTAAATATTTTCACTGGGGCCCCCCACAAAGGGGAGTTCACAAAAAATCAGTCAAAATATTTTTGAATACAGAAAATTTCAATTTCAATTTACATTTACATTTACATTACATTTACAAAATAACAAAAAAAAAATTGTGTGTGTAGTCTACCTAAGAAGCTACAATTTTGCAAACAAGTAGCCCCTAACCAAAAAGGGTGCAGGAATACCTGCTGTTGAAAAATTTCCATAGGTAATTCCGAGGGCCTTTTTTTTCTTCAAAAAACTTAGTTTACAAGATATCAAAGGCCAGAAGTTCTAGTAATCTGAAATTTTGTAAGCAGGTAGCCCTTAACCAAAAAGATTTCAGGAATACTTGATGAGTGAAAATTCATATAAGGGCTCAAAAAAAAAAAAGTACAAAAAATATTGTTTATAATGAAATCTTCAATCGAGGAACAGTTTCACACTTCCATCGGAGTAAATATTTCATCTGTGCTGTAATATTTAATTTAAATGCTCCCAGATTTTGATGGTCACTAAAAATAATTTCCATACACAATAATGGTCCAAAAGATGCCAATGGGATGCAATACAGGACCAGAAATGTGCCGTCGATTTTTAAATGGGTATTATGCTAGTATAATATATTTTCTTTTGTTATTGTATGTGTGTTTTGACTTAGATTTTAAATATTTTCAGGGCAATGAGTTATCGTTCTCAGGAGTTCTGGTCTGGCTTGACCTTTGCCGGAGTCATGGGTTTTGTAGCTGGCTTTGTGGTCAGCTATGTTGTGTTCATTAGCTTCGATAAAAATAGTGCCAAGCTTCAACAAAGTGTCATTAGAGATGCAGATCCAGGAATAGCGTCTTCCATTTTACAAAGCATATCGTCAGAAAACATTATTGAATACGTTAGGTGAGTAGCTCATGTCAGTTTTCAATATGTTTCTGTCTTACTTAAGTTTATTTAAGTTATACCTTACTCTGCTTGTTTTGAGTTAACTTTTTGATTTTGTTTAGCGGGCGTTCAAGTATTACGTAAGTACACTTTTGGCCATTTTGGACCCCCTCAACCTCTTTTTAAGCAAAATTAAGGAAACGCCTGACCACCCCCTTGATCCCACCACTACACCCCTTTTTCATCTTGCTTATTTTATATTTGTCAACTTTTTTGTAATTTATTCACAAGAATATATTTTTTTTATTCACTTTATAAATTGCTGGTAATTATTAACATAGAGGTGTAAATTAATGGTGCAAAATGATTATCAATAAATAGTCCTGAAATTAAATTTATTGTACTAAACAGATACTATTTAAAAAAGTTATGATATTATTTTTAATTTTTTTAAAATCTACACTTAAAATTATATAAAAAAGTATTATTATAGTTATAAAAACCTTTAAACCACTTTTAAACTAATGACCAAGGTCCTTGAATCCACATCTCGACACTTTTAACTATTATGTGTTCATTTGGGGGGGGCTAGGTCACTGCGCCATTCTTATTGCCCATCACATTCTGTGTTGCATAAGCATTTTTCTGACCCCCCCCCCCAGTCCCCAACCCATTGTCAGCAAATACAAACAAAGCTCGAACCCCTGTACAGATCTATAGTACCTACCTTGTGCTTATGTAAAACTACTTTATTTAAATATTAATTAGGTCCTATAAAGATTTTTTTTTTACCACAAGTAACTATCTTCAATAATATCACGGTGACATTTTTTCTATCTTAAAAGTCTTTAAAACTGTGCTTTAGTGTTAAAATGTTCGTATGATTTTCTTTTTAATAAACTGCCATTTTGTGTCCTTTTCTCTCAATTATTTTCATTTGCCTAAATTAAAGTTCTCTGGAAATATGTATTATAAATGACTCAAAATAAATGATTGTTTTGTCCAAATATATTTACAAGTTATAGATATTTAAAGTGAGCTATATCTCATTGGCTTATGTTTAAATAAAGAAATAAATTAATGATGAGGTTACCCGCTTCGGTGGCGGCATGGTCTAAAATGCTACTCTTGCGATATATCAATACAATATACATATGTTATATATATATATATATGTAATACTCAAAACTTACATTTGTACCAATGTGTGTTAGAACCTATACACAAATATAGAATTTACATGATACATACCTTATACAATTTTTTCTTATATACAGGGTGCTCTTGGGCTGAACGGCTAAACTTCGGGAAGTGGTAGTGAATCAAAAAACTCAAAATGTATTTTGGAGATTTGCTCGTTTTCACTTATTTTTCACACGAATAGCATAAAACTAAATAAAAATAAAATAGGTAGGTATTAGATGAAGTTTTTTTTTCTCTCCAAAATGACAGCCTCAAGCCCGGGGACAAGCATTGACAGAACGAGTGGCTGACTGACATTGTGCGACTGTTGTTTCTTTGCACACTTGCGTTATCCTTTGTTGTAATGATTGAAGGTCACTAACAGGCACTTCAGACACTTTTTGTTTGAGAGCTCCCCATACAAAAAAATATAATGGCGTTAAATCAGGTGAACACAGAGGCAAAGCCACAGGTCCAGCACGATTGATCTATCTTCCAGGAAAATTAATATTAAGCCATTGCCGAGGACCTATTCAGAAAAATGTGTTTTTATTTAGTTTTTTGCTGTTTGCTTGAAAAGGAAGCTAAAACGAGCAAATCTCCAAAATACATTTTGAATTAGTAATCGATCCACTACCACTTCCCAAAGTTTAGCCTTTTAACCTGGGAACACCCTGTATAATTATAGGGTTGGGTCGAATCCACTATTTTAACAAATATAAATCTTCATTAAACTTTTCAAATAAAGATTATCAAATTTTGATCTGAATCTTGAAAAAAATTGTTGACTTCATAGGAAATATAAATATAATGGAATAGTAGAAAATAGAAATAGCTAATTGTTAAAACATATTCTTAACATACATTTAGTTAAGTGTTAAATTAATAGTTTGGGGCCAGGTTGTTGAGTTTGTCATTTAATTAGCCTATGTTGGTTCTGAACCACCAACAGGCAGTATTAGAGCTCTAAAACAAATTTTATTTAAAGAATTTTTTTTTTAAATATTTTTTTTAAGCCTTCGAGATTTTAATCTGATATTTTCTCGAATCCTAGAATCTCGAATATCCGAACTTGAGGGTCCCATCTCTCATATGTATATATTCTAAAAATAAAACTTAAACACTACGTCCCAAGTTATTTCAGTAGTATTCTTCTATCCTAAGAGAAGTTTTAGTTTTTAAAATGGTGGCTATTACTTGACGCTGGAGCACAGCGTGTAGGGTACAGGAAAAAGCCGGCTTCATAGGCTCGGTTGAGATAGCAGTTGCGATTGGTCGATAGGTAGAAGGGGGTGTATCAAGTATATTAATTTATTATGTTAGTTTAATTTACCCTCATTGGTAGACATGCGAACTAAATATCGGGCTCGTCTAGTCTGATTTGCTGATGACTGCAATGTCGAGGTTCAAATTTTGTTTGGGTGTACTGAAGGCGTTGATGCTAAATGCTTTATAGCCTTCCCTCTACACCAGCGTTTTCAACCGGTGTGCCGCGGAGGATCAGCATGTGTACCACAAACCACAAGAGTTTGAAATGAGGAGGAAAAAAAGTTGAGGCTTCATTAATATTTTCTGGTAATCTATCAGTGTGGTATTTGATTCACACTTGCACCAAAGGGCAAGGTGGATCTGATTAAAAATAACTTGAGCAGTGATGGCACGATGTACACATTTATTTTGGGCAGGTGAACGTCAGAGAAGGTCTAGTCTACTGAGGAAATTAGCTTTATATAAGGGGTAGGAGGTAGGAGGTGTGTTTATACCATTTAACCCAGAAATAAGGTCTAAGCCTACTAATTTACTGATGCTTGAAGTTTGAAGAAATGATTAAGGTTGTTTTTCTTAATCACTATTCTTTAAAGTGTTGTTAATATTGGTGCAAGTGAAATGTTTTTCCTTTATAGATAGAAGTGGTGACCATTATTTCATTTTGAAACAAAGTTGTATTAAATAATATGAAATATTTTTGAAGCTGAATTAAAGTTTAAATGTTTAGGAAAATATTTAATGTTGAAAAAATAATGTGTTGTGTAACTCTATAATGTTAGGTATTAAATATCATTAACAAAATGTTATATTGCATTTGTATGTTTAACAAATTTTACCATAAGCTGATAAGTCAAGCTACCATCAGGATCTTGGGTTCGATTCCTGGCACAGCCAAAAAAATGTAGTGTTTTACCTTTCAAAAATGATGAGTCAAGGCTATGGGAGTCTATTCCATAAATAATATAATTTGTAAGTCTTGTGCTGATGCAATCAGTTTATTAATAAAATGCATATTAAACACCCGTAGTAAAATATAAATCTAGTTTAGAACTTGGTTGAGTCAAAATGTAATCTTTACTTACCGTGAAAACAAAATAAGAGATACTAAGCATGTTCTTAAGCTTAAATACAAAATTATGTTTGAACCAGAGGATGAATTGAGGTCCGGTTTTCTACATTCTTAATTTGATAGCAGCAAATTTGGGATAAGTTTGATAAATTTTTCATTTTAAAATAACTATTTTTCAATTTTATTTTTTAATTTGGTAACATGAAATTGGCTCATAAGTGCTTATACCTTCATTTTATACTCAATTTGAAAACATATTATTCTAGTGTTATAATTAAAAATCATTACTCACTCACCATAGATAGGTCAATAAGTCAAATATGCAAACGTGCTACTGTAGGTTTATGGAATGCTTAACTTACCTGGAATGGAACACTTTACTAAATAAAATTAAACCCGCTTCAGGGTTTGAACAGTTAAAGACGTCACTCTTGTCTTAGACTGGCCTGCTGATGACATGGAGATTGGGGTTTGAATCTCGGTCGGGTCTACTAAATGGCTTTCCACTCTTGTTTCATGCACATGCAGGTAGATTACCTCTAAAATACTATCTTACTCATCCCTACCCCATTAGAGTAATTATCATATAGGCACATATAACCTGAACAGGTTGTTAGACACGGTGATAAAAAACAACTAAAACTATATGAACCCAACAAAAAGAATACAGTGCAGAAAGAAACAAAATAATATGTCATGGTGACAAACAAGACTCGTAACATTTGCACAGTAAATGTTCCTAGATCGAAATGGATGTTAATGTTAAATTGCTATACTAATAAAATAGGCTACATGTCAATGAATAAAGATCGCTATACCCATTTGGGTTGTACACACTTACACTAATGCGTAATGGTAGGGTGATTGTGAGATGAAATGGAGGACCTACAGTTTAATGTGGGATCTGAACCATGGTGGAGGCCTGGCATTCCTCACATTCACAAGCTGTGATTAATACACGTCTTGTCAGAAATGAAGGAAGGGTTTGTTAATCAGATAAATCTTTGCCGGGACTGAAGATTGAACCCCGGACCCCCAGCACAGAAGTATGACACCATATCCCTAGACCACCAAGTCACCTTATAAAGTTACAAAATGTACCTGGTTCTTAACTACGATTACGTGTTTTACTTACTCATTTTCTGTCCTCATTATTCTTAATGTCAGCATAAAGTCATAATTGTGTGCGTGTTTGTTTAGTGATTGCCAACTGACAAAAAAAAAGTAATTGGCGCCTCATCACAGTGGCAGCTATAAATTACTTCTTGCAGCCGTGCCAGTGTCTTACATGAAAAACAGCTGCATTGTCTTATGGCATTCACAGGCCTAGCCTCCTTACTCTGAGCGGAAGGCTATTTTGGTTTACCCTTGCTCCTAGTTTCCTCTCTCTCTTTCTCTTTCCAACCACCCCCTTCCCCCCACTACTTCCAAGCAATGTGTGTTTATTTTGGTTGTTGATATGTTTGCTTGAAATTATCTTAGTGATGTGAATAAAACATTTTAGAAGACTGTTGAAAGATCATGTTAGAATTGTTTTTTTAATTTCTCTCATCTCTTAAAGCTTAATAGATATCACTATTGGTTTAAACTTATGTGATCCCATAATCATAGGTATTTTAAAATTGGGCTTCGCCAGAGCTATCTCGGGCTCACTGAGGCAATTTTAGAATATTCTTTATTTGTTTTTCACACTTAAAAGTAGCATCAGGGATTAGGATTGCTAATTTTTTTCAAATCTAAATAAAGGACATATGTCAAAGGCACAGCCAGAACACATGATGTGTTCCGTTTGTTTTATACTTGAAATATTTAACTGATGATAATGAATTTTCATAATAATTAGTGTAAACAATTTTATGAGGGCTCCAGTATATATATTTTTTGGTGCAAGGGCTCTTTCGTTCAAAAAGTTTGGGAACCCCTGATCAAAGTTATCACTCTCACAATAGATTGGATTGCCGATGATCATTAGATTGGGGTTATAATACTGGTCAGGTGTACTAAGAGTACTTTTTCTTAAATGGTTTATCACGCTCTACACAAAAATACGTGTATATTTCCTCTAAACTGAACCTTATGCCTCCCTAACCCAACTGTGTAAATATGTGGATAACTTGACCGGGTTTAAATAATACTTAGCATCACAGTTGGGTTGTATGCTAACAGGTTTAAAAACATGGTGCACAAATGTCGAGAATCTGGTTCTGACCATTGAAAGACTGGTTCAAATCCCTAGAAAAACCATCAATATTAATAATACCACTAACCTATTAGAATAAGGCACAATTATTAGAGCTACGTTTTCCTTTGAACTTGCAAATACAAATTTTTTGGCACAACTAGATAGATAAAATTTATTAATTTTTGCTTTAATGCTTTACACAAAATAAAGACATTAAAAAATTGTACATAGCTTCTTACAACCTTTTTGAGCTACCCGCATATTTACACTCTTTTGATGGGAAAAGGAAGGTAGAATTAAGAGGAAATAGACACACAAATGTGTGGCTTAAGAATGAAAAACCTTAAGGAAAAACAATCCTGACCGGGATTCAAACACTGAGCTCACAAATACAACTGCTCATGTAGGTACATAATTACTGAAAATCAAACGAGTCTCATGGAATCAGGTAAAACAATTTATGTCTGAATTTGAATAGTGTTTTCCCTAATACCCCCTGAGTTGTGGTCCTCATTAATCACAGCTTTATTTTGAGTCCTAAACATTACCTTTCTACTGTCTTACGTCCTCACAAATACTTGTTTAACTCTTTGTGTATATATATACTTTTTTACTATAGAAGATAGAAAGACTGAATGTGACATCTTTGTGCATTATACTTAACCCGCATTTTTTCCCTTAACTTTTATTTATCCATTGAGCCGCCTCATTTTTAGACTTCCCAACAAATCTGTAACTAATAAAAACTACAAAAATGGAAACCACAACCCTTGCGATGATATTTTATTTTAGATGCCACGTAATAACCGAGAGAAGATTGTCTTTCTTAAGTCTCAGCTGCTCACCATTTTAACATTGTTTAGGTAAACAACCAAAAAAGTTTAAAAAAAAAAATTAATGTAAAATATAAGATGCACCACAGAAGTTTGTAGATAAAATCAATTAGTTTTTCTTAAATGTCATTATCACCCATCCGTGCTCGGAAAAGTCAAGAAGATAAGTTTATCTGCCTGTCTGTTTGTCATGAGCATTGTGCGATATCTACTGCACTCAGAGGGCTGAAATTTTAATATTATCAACCCTTGTGAACAAACGTATGCATCTCAAAGCTGGAATTTAAAATTTTTTACTATCTTATTTTAAATTAATTGGGTCAGAAGATATAAAATTAAGATATTTTTTATCTCTCTTTGAAGAATCGCCGGGTACTTCTGCTAGTATAAATATATATTTATTAGGGATGCAACCCTCTAATCTTTAAGGATATTCGAGATTCAAGAAAAATCAGATTTGAGATTCGAAAAAATATTTTTTTTTAATCAAATTTTAATTGGAATTTGTTCTAGAGATCTAATAGTATTTATTGGTTGCTAAGCCCCAACATAATTATCAGAAAAGCTTAGCAACCCGATCCAAGAACATTAATTCAACACTTAACAGAATGTTTTAATGAATGAATTAGGTATAGCAAATAATGTAGACATTTAGTTTGTTTTTCTATTTTCTTCTATGTACATAATTTGTAATAAGATTCAAACTCAAAATTTAGTATTTGGTATTTATAGGTAAAGTGAAAATTCATATTTGTAAAATAGTGAATTTGACCCAACTTTGTTTTTATATATAAGCTACAAATTATTGGTAAAATTGTGAGTGATATATAGTTCAAATGATACAAATCAATGTGAACATATCTTTTTGTATACACTCTTGTTTTACTTGGCAACGTTGCTATCATCCCACTTGTGTATTTAGTAAACCTATCTGGACAAGTAGACCTCTCTGGGTAGCTTCCGGTGGCCTTAGCCAAAAATCATCGCATTAAAAAAGAACTGGGAGGGGGGAGTGACGCTGTAAAATTTAGGTTGGCCATAAAATCAGAGCTATGCTCGGGCTTAGTTGTGTCTACTATCCAGTAGCTCTTACAATCTTGGCAAGTTTTGAGGCTTCTTTTAGTGCATCTTGTGTGTTTATCTACAGTTTTGGAACCAAAAGTGAACGTGGGCTGAGGTGTGAGGATAATAAAAACTCATGGGGCTCCCCTAGGATGGTTAGGAAGTGTGGCAGTCAGAGAGACATTGTAACAACTTTGGTAGTAGCCATTCATAAACACAAGGTCTAATAACATATTTAAAAGAGAGAGAGCATCAAATAATTGAATCACGCATCACAATTAATCTTCATTGATGGAATTTTCAGAATTTGAATCTCGGCAGAGGTAATGGAGGTGATTTATCATATGTGGTCATTGGTGGGGTTCTTTCCATAT
Organism: Timema bartmani; assembly: GCA_902151455.1. Lineage (NCBI taxonomy): Eukaryota > Metazoa > Arthropoda > Insecta > Phasmatodea > Timematidae > Timema > Timema bartmani. Next base: position 143,812 of record CABFWB010000902.1, read on the forward strand.
TCTTTCTGCATCAAACTTTTGTGTTTCCACTCTAATCTACCTTCCTGTTCCCTATCCTTTAGATTAAATTGTTAGTAGCCCTTGTGTTATACATAGTAATAAAACTGGATGTTGATGTTCACATATCTAGAAGCTAGCTTTTTAGTAAGTGCAAATTTCCATGCAATCTCTTAAGTATATACAGCTAAAAACTGATGTGAAGGCATGACAGAAGAAAGCAGAAATATTTACGTTTCTAAGAAAGCTATAGTGGAACCCTATACAGCTTAGTACCGAACGCAAAATTTAATACTTCAAATCAGCAAAATATGTGGCAAGAGTGAAAAATAATACAGGTAGAACTAGTTTAGCAATACTTACTACTTTATGGCATTAGGAACTCAAAAGTTTACCGCCAGGCATTAGCATGTTCATTTGGTGCAACTGACTTTGGCATTTGAAATCAAAACTTGAATTCAATAATTGCTGGTCATATCCTCTAAATTACTCTTTCTCTCACAATTCCATCAGATCAAGTTATTAAAAACAAAAAACTAGATATCAAAAGATGAACATATTTTGAAATGAATACTTAAGCAGTTGCTAAGATATTCCTTCATGGGCCTGCACTGTCTGATAGTGACAGATTTAATAACCTGTTACTTTTTACCCTTTCGTCTATCTCTCACATATCATAACTAGTTCACATGGTTTACATTGATCCTTCAACTAGCAGATTGGTTTAATGATTTAGTAGACTATTAACAGATAGAGGGTGACATATATACAAGCCATTGAGTTTGGCCTGCTCATCAAATTCTCAATGTCTGGAAATTTTAACGGATAATTTAACGCTCCTAATTCACTAGCTACACTTTTTCTGATGCAACACATCATCTCATTGTAAATCTGGCGTAAAACTTACAAGGAGTAGAGTTTTCATTCATTCCCTTGCACCTCAGCCTAAATTCGCCTTAGGCTTATCTGTGATCTTTAAGTCTTTATCGTGACGCTACACTCACTTAGTCAGGTTATTTCCCATACTGTCATAACCTTGTCAGTGTGTCATCAATGTACATGAAAGTGGTTGTATTTTTACATAGTGGAACTACCTCAAGCAAGGATACTGAGGTTTTGTATTGATTTTCCTTGTAGAAGGATCTTACTTAAGTCAGTTTTTTTATATGTATTTGTTTAGTAAAGTATAGTTTCCTTTTGTTTTGCAATATTTGTTCACGTGAGTATAAAAAAAACTATTAAATATCAATATGTTGATACACTCTTTGGTAGCCGCATGGTATAAGGCGCTACTCTCACAATAGACTAGACTGCCAAAAACAAGGAGATGGGGTTCCATCCTGGTTGGGTGTACTGAAAGGGGTTTTTCCTGAATGGTTTTTCACTCTTCCTCCACACAAATGTAGGTACACTTCCTCCAAATTAAACCTTTACCATCCCTGCCAAATTAGTTTAATTAGTACATAAAGCATATAATCCAAACAGGAAGTATGAGGCGGCACTAAAAATATATGGTGTGACTTACCATATTGATCTATTTATAACTTAGTGAGATATTTATTTAAAATGCATCTGCTGAGACTTGATTAGTTTTTTTACAGAACAATTATTTCAAATTATTGATTTACTAGCCCTTTAACTTCAAATTTTTGCAAGCTAGCATAAGCCTTTTTGCAAATAAATCCTAAGATTCTCATCACAACACATACATGTATCTATGGTGTCAAGACCAGCCAGTCACAATATGTGGTTATTTTAGTTCTGTTGTCTAGCTGCAAACTTTATTAGACAACTCTTGGCAACTCTTGAACCATTTGTCTAGCTTTTCTCAGAAAAGAGGTGGGAGGGGTGGGGGAGGGATAGTTTCGTATCCATGTATGTTTCTCACACAGTTTGAAAATTTGATTTGAAAGACAACTTGAGTGAAATTTTCATGAAGATTGCAAAATTGAATTAATGGGTGATCGACTTGTTTGTTGATATTACTTCACATTTTGCTCAGATGTAAAAGAAGAAAACTTAAAAAATAAAAATAACACTGTTATAGTAAAGGGGAAGAACAAGACTTTTTTTAAAAAAGTAGAATGCAGCAAGAAGAGTTTTTGTAGTAGGATAGATATGACACTAAAAAGTTTTGGTTTTAGGAATAGGATGCTGCAAGAATAATATTGGTCTTTTGGATTCCAATATATACTGTGTTTGTAATATAATGGAAGAGCAAAACAATTTTTTTTGTTTAAAAATGGAGGGAAAAGCTTGTTTTTGTGGTGTAGGATGAAAAGCCAATACTGCATTTTTGGCAACTCGATAAGAGAAATGTGTTTTTTGCGAGTGCTCCATGGATATATTTTATCGACGTCTCACTCAAGATGATGAACAGTATGTTGAGTATGGAGAGGGCCCAAGGGTTCCAACCCAGTTTGTTCGTCACCAAAAGATTATGTCTCTCATCGCTTTTCTCTGTTGGCTTCTTAGCTCTTCTGGGAGGTAAGTTACTTTGAAAATTTAGCGCACATTATGTTCCCCTGTTATGATATTATACATTACGTATATGGACATATTTCTAAACTCAATACTAATAAAAAAATTATAGTACATCTCTTTGAGGAAATGTACCTGCATTTGTGTGGTGTGTGGGGTAAGAGGGAAAAACTATTTTGGATAAATCACCACAGTACACCTGACTGAGATTCAAACTCAGACTGCCCTGTCACCACCAGATAATACTAAACTGACACCTTAGATTGTATGCTCACCAGTGTAGACGGTTGATTGCCAACACACTCCACGTACATATTACAATTTAAGATACTTTCGATTATATAAGGTTTCTCAAAATTAAACTTTTAAAAGCCTAAATTACATAATTTTTCTTTTTTCCCTCCTACCCCAGGGATAGCACCCAATTTAGATAGGTAATACAGCTTAAACCAGGCATCACTTTATGGTGTGGTTTTGTATATTCTACTTAAAAAACAACCGAATTGAGTCCAGTGAAACAGTTCTACCCTATTTAAAAACAATATAACAAAAATGGAAAATACTTATTTTTAAAATTAAAAAACCTATTAAACTAGTCTCACTTCCAATGTTGTCAAATTAAGGATGCAGAACACTGCACTCGGATATAAGTTTTAATGTGGTCTTGTAGGTATCTAATATCCTGGCTAATTAGCCATGAGATGGACTCATATTTCCCCTGATGTGTTTCTCAATATCAAGCTATAGCATATTGGCGTGTAATTTGGTAACTCTGACAGATGTCATACAGTGTTAAATCAGCTTTTTAATGGAAAATATCAAAATTTGCTTTTATAATATGATTACCAGGAAAATGTTGCTACATAAAACTCTATTTTAAAACTACAAATTTTGGCTGGTATTAGAATAGATAGGGACAAAATATTAACAGAACTATCTCTGGTTTTAGTAAAACTTTCCATGAATAAATTGTATTTTAGTTTTTAAGGTCTAGTATCATATAAACCAGTGTTCAGAACAAACACATTCGAGTAATTTCTTTTCCAGCAAACTTAGAACGAGTGCCTTCAAATTTAAACAACAGAACTAATTTTGAACCAAGTTTGTTCTGCGCATGAATTTGGACAAACTTTTTTTATCCATCATCTAAAGCTTCTTTGCTGAACACCATATTATGTAAATGATTAATTTTATTTTGAAGGTGTTTGCTTAGTACAGTGAACATAATGACAATAAAAAGGCATTCATTAGTAGACAATATATTTGAAAATTTTGAGTTAATAAAACAATATGATTTTGCATTATCAGTGTTGCTGAAACATATCCTACGTATATTATTATATATTTTTATTTGTTTTCTATTCTCTTATAATAGTTATTTATTTGTTGATTTATTATAACTACTTTATAGTGAGCTCTCTAAAATAAATTCAAATAATATTTATGCCGAGATCACAATCAACAAAAATTCACATAACGTAGCAGTTTTCTTTTTGTTATTAAATGAAAACCATCAAGATGCACTTAATTAACGTTACTGTAAGAGTTGTCTGGAGGAAAACTGTTACTTTACGTGAAGTGTACCATGTGCTCCTGTAAGTCAATATGTTTAGAGTAATATCGGGGTCGGAGGCAATTTTGGGTGGAATCAAAGTTGGTAAAAATGTACCGACTCCAGCTTCAAAATAAAAACTTATTTTAACAATTTATGGTAACTATGTCATTTTAATTTTATGCTTTTTTTAAATTCTTTAGGAATAATATTTGTAATTTGGATTGACATATTTATTCAAATATAAATTCACATTGCCAAAGAAGCTTACAATGAAGCAATCTGTATTAAAGAATTTTACAGCAGTAAATTTGTTATTACTAATTAATATACTTTAGACATTTCTGATGGAGTTCGACAGTGGAGAAATATTGGAGTCTGAGTCAAAGGCTTGGTGTACCGACTCTACGATTCTGCTACCTAATCATTTGTTTATGTTGTGCAGACACCTTTGGTATAGTTTGTTTTGTGTCTCGCAAACCCCAGTACATTGCTACCTTTTCTCTCACTTTAGTCTATAGCCCAGTGAGATTTTATTGCAAATACTTGAAACCTAATCAGACCTAACTACTTGAATTCTATTTTACTGAACAATTTTATTTTTAAACAGCTAAAATTCCTTGGCTTTGTTTGGCTATGTACAGTGAGCCCTGATCATACACTACACTAAATGAACACTATGTTATGTGAAAGTTAAGTTGATTGTAAGCCCGCTCTTACTGTGATGCATAGCATATATGGACATACAATTTGGACTCGCTTTCTAAATACTTTTTTTTTTGTTTCTAAATGGATAAACGAGTAATAATTGTGAACAGAAACTAAGGAACTGTACGAATCATTTTTAGAAGATAAAATTGAACTATTAGATTTAGTAATATTTTAGGAAAACTTAAACTTTTACGATTCCACTATTTTTACAAACTTTCCTATCACTGATACAAACACATTATTGGTAATATTCTTAGTGCACATTCTGTACATAATGGTGTTTTGATTTTTCCCATTAAATGTTATATTCACACAGGGGTGCTGTTAGGAAGGTATTCCTTTCAACGAGCATTTAAGCTGCAATCTCTTGTTAATGTTGATAAAGGAGATGAAAATTTTCCTGAGCTTACCCATGATGCTGTTCCATTTGTGATTGAAGAGATTCGGGCATCTGATTTACAACAGTACATTACGTATGTCTTGAGGGTGGTTTATATTGTGTAACTAATATTTGGCAGTGTAGTGGGCGTACTTTGGTTGCTGTACACCTGTGCATGTGTTTTCTCTTAGTGAGTCCCATGTCCTGTTAAATGTGGCTTAATCTAGTTCATTTTGTGGCGTCAAACTATGGTAATAATTGTATTAAACTTGTGTCAGCCACAAGGTATAATAGGCTAATTGGGCTTACAACGTTTTCTGTCTCTTTTGGAAAAAGTTATATTCTAAATGAAATCACTATCACGGAGCATTACTAATAATATCAGTAAACAAGTTCACCTACTTAACAGGATACTATTTCAACATGAAGTTTCTTTATTGAATCACCCTAAGCCTACAGTGGGGCAGCCTAAATAACCGTCATTCACTCAAATAAATGTTTTATTTTATAATTAAATTTTGGTTATATATATAAACTAACCCCAGATAACAAAACAACCTTTTTCTCAAAACAATTATTAAAGGTTAAATTAACCTAGAATGGGTAATATATATTTATTTAAAGTTGCTTGAAGCTGTTTTTTATGCACTGTTGTCATGGATGTGTAATGTATAATTAGGTTTTAAGAAATATGGTGAAATTCAAATTGTGCCATTTTATTCAGCTCGCTAGTTAGATAAATATTCTGTAATCCAACAAACCAATAACTATAATGTTAGCATAGCAAGTAACAGGTACCTATATAAAGCATATAATGTGAACGAGTAGTATGACACTATGCTAAAGAAAAGTACCTACTTTTATGTTTATTATAAAAATAAACACTGTTTGGAAGTGTTTTTGTCATTATAACCCCTTTTTCTAAAAGTGACAGTACGTGCGATTTACCAATCCATTTGTGTGTCAAATAATTTTCAGAAATTTTCATTATCATTTAAGTCTTTTAGATTTTAAACTGAGCACATTATTAACAATTAGGTAGCCCTTTCCTTTATAAATAAGAATTAGTTTTAATATAGTGCAAGAAACTGTTTTTCATTTCACAATACAATGTATGCTTTTTTATTTACATTGGAGATATGAATTATTTTTGCCTGTTATAATTACTTTACTAACAAAGAGTGATTTTTTGATCATACCATATCATACAACCTAACATTTTAGATGGCATTTACAATTTAATTAAGCCTACATTAATATGAATATCAACACAGAGATTGCAAATCATTGTTATTACATGAATGTCCTTTTGAAAAAGCCCACAGTTCACTAACTGATTTAAATTAGTTGAGAAATGACCCTTGGACAGGGGACATTCTTTTTAGGTTTTAAGCTTTTAGTAATAATATTTAAATGATTTATAACAATAAAAATAATTTATTGAAATACCTTTGACAAGGTTTGTTTTAAAACTATTGATTTTGTTATTTATAAATAGCATAGTAGTTTTCGAACAAACAATAAACTTCTCAAAAATTTTCACATTATTAAGAGCTCCTTAAACTGACTTTGCTGTCTTTGATATGTTTTGTGTCTTTTATATTTTGATTAATTAAACTGTTGTCCTACTTTATCTTTTGTGCTTGGACTAATACTGCTTTGCATCATTTACTTTTATAACATGTATTGTTATTATTAGACCGCTTGTATGTCTCAACTTGTCCTGATCATCCAACAAGTTTTTATTAGCAGGTTTTATCATTGAGTTATATCTCTGAATGCATGATTTGACCTTGTTGAACTGTGCTGATTCATTGTTTCAGAAGTCTTAATGTGGAGCCATCTGACGATTTGTCTTCGGATCTTAAACAAGCTCGCATTCTATGGCAACACTTCAAGGATCAAGGGTTGGATATAGTTTCTCATATTCATGAATCAAGTATTCTGTTAACGTTTGCCAGCCGGGATTCACCAAGCAGGGTAAGATAGTACATTGTGTGTGATGGATTAGAATTATCGAATTGCTAGCCCATTTTTTCTTGAATCTGAATCTTCACCTTACCAACTATTTTTTTAGCACTATGTTTTACTACCTGTTCAGGTTATACGCCTATGTACTAATTACATTAATGTGTTAGAGATTAGGAACGTTTAATTTAGAGGAAGTGCACCCACGTTTGTGTGGAAGTAGAGTGGAAAACTGTTTAGTGAAAACTACCCTCAGTGCACCCAACTGGTATCTAACCCCGATCTCCCTGTCTTTGGCAATCTAGTCTAACGTGAGAGTAGTGCATTAGACCATGCAGCTATAGAAGCGGGTTTGTTTTTATTAGGTAGTAAATTACATGCTTCAGTGGCCACATGGTCTAAGGCGTCACTATCATGTTAGACTAGACTGCCGATGACAGGGATAACAGTGCTCAAATCCTGGTCAGATGTACTGAGGGTGGTTTTTACCAAAATGATCTTTCATTCTTCTTCCATGAAAATGTGTGTACATTTCCTCTAAATTCAACCTTCCTTATCCCTAGCTCATAATTAATAATAAATCAATTCTTAATGAGCAATTACAATTCTCAAATCAAATTCTCGTTAATACATCAAAGCATCTACCTAAAAACATTAAAATCCTCTAACCTTATTTATCCTGCTCTACCTTCCATCGTATTATGACCCGTCCAAGCCGGAGTCGAGAAGATTAGTTCCTTTTCATCCATCACCTTAATGCTATCTATCCTTGATTCCACAGATCACTCTACACGCCAACTGATATCGATAGCAGTTTCTCTACCTAACACTACTTTATCATGGTCATCTAAACTTACCCTGTATAACCCGCTTATCATTAGTTTTTTGTTTTTATTCACATTTATTTTCTCGAACCCCCACCCAAATCAGTTAACATCTCACCGTTGTACAAACACTTTGTGTCAATCATGACTTATGTAAGTTTGTTTGTTTAATAATTTCTTCTTTCTTTTTACATATTTACTATTATACAACAGTATTTCTCATTTATTATAGCTCCTTAATATTCTCATGTCTTCATGCTTCTTTAATTTCGTTTTACAGTTACCAATAGTATGACACCATTGTGTCGAAACATGTTGGATTGTGTATTCCAGCGTCTTCTAACGCTGCAAATGCAAAAAGGAGTAACGAGAATAAATATTATATAAGACTTAGAATATTTCAAAATTTCTCCACATCAATTATAATCTTTCCAAAACTGGTTAACCTATAAATTAAAATTTTGTACTGGTCAACTTTTATACTTGTCAACTCTATTACTTATTTATACTTTAACATAGTTTCATCAAATATCTATTCTATAAAGTCATTGTATATTAATACTCAACCAATTAATATTAATCTTTTCGCAGATTTTAACTTTTTACCTAATAATTTTGATAATTTGAAATATGAACTCACATGAACTTATTATTGTATTTTGTAACCTCTTTTGTTTTGTAAGGCTTGAAACATTTTTAAGGTGTTCAATGTATTTTAGACTTGTCATCCATTACCTGGTAAACTGCTAAATTGATGATAAATTATTTTTATTGAATCTGTTATGTTCACTATTTTGACATTATGTTATTACTATAAATTTAACATAACTATACTTTTTTATTTGTTTTATATTAACCAACTTAACAAAATCTATCAATCAACTCTTTCTATAGATTTTTGAGTACTATATTATCCAAGTCTTATATTATAAACCTAACTCATTAGCTTAATTAGTACATATTAGTATAAACTGAACAGATAATAAGACATAGTGGCAAAAGAAAAAAGTTGTGAATTAATGGTCTGGGGTCAGGTTTCTAGTTTTGTCTCATAAAGTTACTGAGATACACCATTAGTAAGTAATATAATAACTTTAAAAATAATCTTAACACTCTAAATTAAAAAAAAAAAAGCTTTGTTAATTTTAAAAAGATCTAGTATCTGAATTTTTTCATACCATTGAATCTTGAATATCCCTAAGGACTATAGGATTTGAATTGAGAGGTACATTTTGTCTGTAATATTTAAAGAGTGAGGAACTGATAATTACTTTGTTTCCTTTTCCTGTGGGGGGTCATCATGATAATGAAACAAAGTGATCAACCTAGTGGATAGGAAGGAGAAACAAAGAAGATTTGACTACCTTCTTAACAGTTTAAATTTGTCGAGTTCCCAATGGTACATATTCAAACAGGTGGAAGAAGGGTACTTGGTAATATAATGATTGGCAAGACGCGATCCAACCGGGGTATCAAGCAGTGTTGGCCGAGTAAACCGGCTACTCTTGTTTAAAATTTAGCCAGACATGGGTGAAAAAATTCACTCTGTTTTAAGAGCTAGGGCATGTTGGTCCGATTATAGCAGTCAGTCTGTTCTGTAATCATTTTATAATTAAAAGTGATACAATTATATACACCATTAGTTATCAAATAAAATCAGCTTAGTGAAATTTTCAATTAATTAACATTCATTTAATACAATCATTATTTTTTCTATTATTCTATTATATTTATATTTCCTCTCATACTCATAATTTTTTTTTTTCAAGATTTAAATTTGGATTCGAAATTCAGAATTTGAAGGTAAATTAGAGATTTGGATTTGTAAAATAGTGGATTTGACCCAACTCTACTTTTAACTTTTTTCTCTTTTATTTGTTTTCCTAGGAATGCTATCTCGTAGCATTGGGGACCTGTGGAAGGGGTGGGGATGGAGAGATTGCTCAGACGTCCCTCTTTATGAGAAGTCGCTAATCATGAGAGGGTGTTTGGTTTTAATTAGATGGAACGCTCGAATCCCCGAATCCTATGGTATTTGAGAAATTCGAGAATCTCGCAAAAAATATCTCGAATCAAAATATAAAGACCTTGAATTTAATTCAAAATGGAATTTTTCAAGAATTTCATAGATTAGTTTAGTTAGAAAAAAAAATTACAATTTATCTTTATTTATGTAAAAAATAAAATAACAAAATCACCATTTTTTTTATAAATTCATTACTATTTTATCTGTATCAATTTGTTTGCTTTTTTAAAATATACTTTTCAATTTTTTGACAAACTAAAAATATACTTTTGAAGATTTGAGGATTCGAATTTGGATTCAAGATCTGAAAGAAAATTTTAGATTCGGATTCGAGAAATATAGGATTTGACCCATTTCTAGTTTTAACTTCTAATCATTTTTCTCTCTTTTAATTTGCCCATTGGGTTTTTGTCACTGACATGAAGCCACTAACTCTTCTGACTTTCTTTATTTTTTTATTTTTTTTATTTAGTCTTTTAGATGCTATTCATGATTTTTCTTTAGTTTTTAGATTTTATTTGGGTTTAGATGTAAATTACTAATATTGTGTCAACAATAATGATAATAATTAATTTTTTGTAATATTTATCTTTATTTACATGGCAAAAAAAAGTTAATCCCAATTATTTTTAAACTTTGGCTCTGAGAAATTATTATTAGCTACATTAATTTTACTGTTCTTAATTTATCTTTAAATATGATGTGAGCTTAGTAAATCATTAAACCTCTTTCTGTAATCTCTTTATTTTTACAGGAACTATTTGTTTTTAGGACCACACTTAAATTAAACCCTAAATCACGTATAAATTATTGTTCTTGATATCATACTATGGGAATAATAAACTATTATAAACCCACTGAGTTTTGAACCAAAGTCTTAATTCGTAGTTTGGCCTATCATGATGAAAAAAAGCTTCCATAATATTTTTAAGGCAACCACAATTTTTTTAACACTTTATAGCCAGTGTGCTAGCTACTATTAACCACCTATGTTAACTGGTTTATAAAACAAACACAACATGGCCAGTTTGTTAAAGCAAATAATTTTAAACTTAAAGTTTTGTTCATGTCAGAAATCTTGGGTCAATAGCTGTGCACTTTCTACAAAGCTAAGTTACTAAAGCAGACATCTTTTAAACCCATTTAATCCTGTGTTTGGCTGATATTCTATGGTATGTTCATTTTCTCCTTCAGATATCCATAGTTGATGAAAGTGGTGCGACAAAGTTTAATTTATCTGGTCTTTTATCCTCTGCGCCTCCGAAAGTGGATGGAAAGTTGGTGAATCATAATGTGCAGGTCAGTGTTGACAACCCTTTCATCGTACCGACCCAAATATCAGGAAGAAAAGATAAACTCTGGATTAACTCACTATTTTTTTATCATTAATAATGTGTTAAGCACCACAGTAGAAAAAGAAAACAATTGGGTCCATCTGCCTCCTCTAAACCTGGGATTTCAGGTCAAGTAAGCTAAGTTAGCTAAATGCTGACCAATGTTAGGGCTTACATCTCAGCCAAGTGCACTGGCATGGTGTCTACAGATAAGTTAAACAAGAACAGCTTGGAAAATTCAGGGAATCTTTTGATGTAAAGGAAAACAGGGAAATGTTCGAGAATTTAATTTAAAATAAGGAAAAGTTAGGTATTTTAAACACTTGACAATTTCTTCACGCAAACATTTAAAAAAATGTGTGAGATTTTGTTTCTCTATGTTAACAAAATGAATTTCCTAAATATGGCAGTTTTAACATGAAATGATTGCACTGAGTTTGTTTTATAACACATTTATACAGAGCCGAAAATATGACCTTGAACATTTGACACTGAAAAAATAACTTATAAGAATAATGATGTTTGGTAGTAATTAGGATTGTTTTTGAAAATGTGTTGTCAATGTAATAAACTGAAAAATTGACATTCAGCAGGAAAAAACAATAAAAAGGTTACTGAGATTTTTTTGAAATGTTGTCCGAAAAACCTGGGAAAGTCGGGGTATTCTATAATATTTTTTTTTTTCCACAGTGAAACTTTTAACTCACCTAACACACCAATGTTAGTTTATCCACCTCTTGATTAACACCTCAACCATACAATCTTAGGTTTATTGGTTAATAAATATTTGTGCTACTCGATTCGATGGTCACATGGTCTATGACATCACTCTCACACTAGACTAGATTGCCGATAATAGGGAGGCCGTGGTTTGAATTTTGGTTGGATGTACTGATAGTGGTTTCCCATTCTCTCTACATACAAATCTTGGTTTGTTTCCTCTTATTTCTTCTTAACTCATCCCTACCTACCTCTCTAACCTATTAGTATAAATAATTGTCTAGCCAAAAGGGTAAGATAATACCAACAAGTTAACTGCCTGGAATGTGGGAAGTATGCCAAACCCCTTACTAAACCACTCTCAATTCTCACTTGGTTTGGTTTGGAGTTGTTCCAAGGCCATTCTATTGTTCTCACAGTTCTGGAACAGTTTTTACTCAAACTATGGTGCGTTTCCCTCTAGAGGTATGTGAAGGATTTCAGGGGGTACACAATATAGCATTGAGTTGTATTAATCATAAAAAAGTAAAAAATCAATATAAGTATGATAAAAAAATTAACGCAGATTTTGACAAGATGCTATAGACTTTACCTCTGCCACAACTTTGTGTAGATGACCACTATCTTTTTACTAAAATTTAGAACAGACTTTTACACTGTATTAGCAGAAGTACCTGGCGTTGCCCGTCGTAACCACACAATCTTTGCTTTAAACAGACAGAAAAAACTCTTCTTTTTATTTCTTCCAACACAGTTTTTTATTAGTTTTAAAAAGTAAAATAAAAAAAGTAAAATTCCAGCTTTGAGGTGTACATGTTTGTGCACAGGAGCTAATAATTTTTAATTTTCATCCCTCTACGTGCGTTAGATATCGCACAATGCTCATGACAGACAGAAAAACTCTTCAGTGGGTATTAATTTTCTTTTTTTTTAATAATAGTTGGAAGGGGTACACTGAGTAGACCAAAGGTGTACACAAAAGTTTGGCCAACACTGTTTTATAACCAACATACCTTACTGAAATCCATTTTTGGCATTACATCTTAAAGGAATTTCAAGCTCTATTGTGAATTATTACTTACCTCGTTCAGATCTTCTGGTTTCTTTCCTTTGTTTACAAAAATTAAATAAGGATTAGCCACAGACTATTAATTTTAATTATTATGTACAATACCATGTTTATTGAACTTTTTTTCCCTATGGGATAGGGCAGAAGAATATAGTTTAGAGGAAGTGGAAATGCACTCACACAAGCAGAGAGAGAAGGTGGTAAAATCCAAGTGATAAATCATATTTGGTGAACTATCACCTTGTGCACCTGATATTTTGACCTTTGACCTCCCATGTTGTTGGAAATCTAGTCTTGCTAGCTCTGTACGCTAGACCTTATAACCATAGGTTTGAATTTTCTTTAACTCAGATTGTTTTAGGCATGCTTAACCACTGAGTGTCCTTCCCAATTTATTGTTTTAGCAATTAGGTGGCCCAATGGCTAAATCATTTTATAATAATGCAAATTGATAAAATAAAACAAAAAAACTAATGAATGTAAATTAAAAGAATAAAGCCCATCTAGGGAAAGAGGAAAAATGTGGGTAGAATTCACTGCACAAAGGTGACATCTTCTTTCTTTCTTCTATCTCCTATAGAAAAAATAGTCACACATTAAACACAAATTGAGTAATATTTCATCATTGCTGCCTTTAATTTTTGTTTGATATCCTCAGAATACTCTGTAGCTAGTTTTATTAATTTCTCACCTTTTAAAATCCTGTCTAAATTCACACACTGTTGTTTTAGGTCTAACATGTTTGTTTTTGTTCAACAACATTGCGCAACAAACTTATGTAAAAACACTTGCACATTACCAAGACAAAACGTTAACAGCCAGTTATCGTGGTGAGATAGACAGAAAACACCATTGTGATTTTAAGTGAGGCTTGAGGGAACAAAATTAGGGGAGGTTTGGATTACTGCCTCTTCCAAACTAGCGCATGTTCAGATTAGCAAATAGCAAGGCCATGCTATGGCTGGAATGGGTAGTAAGATGTGGAGCATGCATTATCAGCACTATAGCTACATAATGTTTGTCCTTAGTGTTTTTTGTTCCTTTTACATGTCCCTACATAAGTGTCCTATTATTATTTTCTTTTTCCTACCTGCGTATAACCCGAACGGGTAGTAAGACGCGGTGCTAATAATAATAATTTTTCCTACCTTTTGTGTTTTTTGGTTTCCTCTAATTAAGTTGCAGTGTGCGTTTCACACTCCTCCCTGATGAGTTTCGGTAGACTGAAACCTATGTTGGGGGATTGGGTGGTGACACTCGATTTTCTTCAAGAGGCAGCCAATACCTATTTGTCTAGTGGCAGCAATGTAAAGTTATTATAAAAGCCATATTGTGTTTGTTCCCTTTTATATATTTTCTAACCACCTTTCCTGTACCTTCTTCCAAATATGTATACATAAACTGTTAGCAATTTCAACCACTATTTTGCTCTCTGTGAAGTATTTTTTTGCTCTCTTAGCTTTTAAATGTATCGTTGGTTTTAATTATGTGTGCTATACATTTATTTTTCTCGCAGGCAAGTGTGGCCTACGTGAACTTTGGAAGAGATACAGACTTTGACTACTTGGAAAGTCAACAGCATATTTTAATAGCCAATAACATTATTCTGGCTAGGCTTGGCAAAGTACCGCCAATAATTTTGGTAAGTTTTATTAGAAATTTATTTATTTATTTTTGTAAATTATTTCAAAACAAAATGTTTGCTTAGGATATGTATTAAGGTTTACTAAAATAAAAAAGTTTTTAAATATAAAGTAAACTGTATGTGTAAATAATAGCAACACACAATTTCCAAATAAAAGTATCACTTTGATTTAACAGAATATATATTGTATTGAAAACTCAACAAGAGTGTTTTAACAACAATATAAAATTCCCTTAAAATATTCTCTTCTTTATCTTCTTAGTCAACAACTCAAAGGTTGGTTTGATGTAATTTCTATCCATTCAGTGCTAGGCATGCACTCTGCCTGTCGGCTGGTTAATGCTGCCTACACCATCTGGTAGAAATCACATGCACTAGGGGAGTTCAGAAAGTGTGGTGGCTCCCCTTTGCCTTTCACACTAAATTTCTATCAGCGAGCATGAAAGGGCCTACCAATTTTACAGGGTTCTTTTACATGCCACAATCGACATGGAACTAATGGCTTTACTTTCCCTCTGAATGAAGTTTTACCACAGGTTTTCTTTGCTCAAGAAAAATCCATCAGGCCTCGGTTGGGTTTGAACCCACAAACATCAGGTCCTGAGGCGAGCATTTTACCCTGAGAACATTGAGGTTGACCTTCAAATATCTTTGAAGATTGTAACGTAATTGATTTTTGGACTGCTCTCATATATTTAAAAAAAAGTCATGGATGAAGGTATTTTTCTTTAAAGTATCGTATGTAAATTATCCTGTTAACACTTCATCCACGGAGAATCACGCGTTTTCGCAAAATAGTCTAAAAGGATTTCACCATTAAAACTTGTTTATTATTTTCAAAATTTAACAAACAAGCAAGAGAAACCAGCTCCCTATATCCAATAGGAAGCTAGCCTTCAATGCACCTGTCGCAGAGACGTACCTGATTGGTTAGTCTTGACACTGTCACGAGAGGTCCAAGTAGCAAGGGGCACGTCCGCATATAAGCTATATGTGCATATGAAGATACACAGAAAGTGCCACTGAAATAGCGAGAGTAGACGTAGACAGAATGTGCCGCTGAATTAGCGAGCGTAGATGTAGAGAGAGGGCCGGAGTAAACACAGAATGTGCCGCTGAATTAGCGAGCGTAGACGTAGAGAGAGGGCCGGAGTAAACACAGAATGTGCCGCTGAATTAGTGAGAGTAGACGTACAGAAAGGGCTGGTGAAATAGCAAGACTAGACGTAAATATAGAAAATGTGTGTCAATGATAAAGTGAAAAGTAATAACAGAAAATACATAGTTTAATTTCAAACAAAGTGTAAAGGAAGAAATAATTATTTAAATAAAGCGTGTACAACATCAACAGTTGTATTTATATCATCGACCATTCCTTATCACAATAATTGGCACTCGATCACGGAGCTATAAAAACAAATTACATCTGCAAATTTCAATATCGTTATAAGAGTTAAACAAATTGTTATTAATGCAGTTGTGAAAGTTTATTTATTATAATATTTAAACATCACTTTATTGTTTGAACAACTAATTTCTTCAGTGATTTGATAAAAAAAAAATCCTGCACCACTGGGTATGTAAACTTAGGCATCAGTGTCTTCTGGTCTAGTTTGACTATAAGGTGAGGGTTTAAATCCCAGCAGGGTGTACTGAAGTGTTCTCCTAATAGTTTTTCTCTCCTGCTCCACACAAATGTAGGTACATTTACTCTAAATTTTACCTTCTTCATTCATACCTTAGTGTAAATATGCAAGTGATCTGATGAGTAGTAAGACACGCAAAAAAATATAAAAGTCTATAAAAAAGTCTTAAAGAGGTTGGTCCAATATACACTTAGAAAACATAACAAACAATATTTAAGTTTGGTAAAAGCAAGTCTTAAAAACACACCTAATTAACTGATTTATTCATTTATTTTTGTAAGCTTGGTGGTTTTTGTAACTCTTGGTGGTCATGGAGTAAAGTGCTCACCTCAGGATCCGATGGTTTTAGGTTCAAACCCAGCCTGGATCAATGGATTTTTCTTGAGCAATAAAAATCCACGGCATGACTTCTATCAGAGGTGAAGTAAAGCTGTTGGTTGCATGTTGATTGTGGCATTTAAAATAACCCTGGAATGTATGTGAAAATACCTTTCTCGGCAAAACTGGTAGGCCCTTTTGCGCTCGCTTATAGACATTCTTGTAAGCTGATGTAATCAGTAGGTTCAGAAAGTGTACGTTAAATAGTAGGCCAATGCTCTAATGCTATTTAATCCATCATGATATGCTCGTTTGTACAGTTGTCATTGTACATTTGGCAGCATAAAGGCTACTGAGTCAAAGGTGGCTGCGTTATCTGATAGTTCATGATCTTAATTGATCACACATATGTAGCTGACGATTTCTGCTCGTTCATCACAGATTCTAGCTGAAGAATGCCCTTGGCATGGGACGATTCCTGGATAGCTCACTGGGTAGAGTATTGGCATACTAAGTCAAAGGTCCCGGGTTAGATGATGATGTTGTTACTAAATAGCTTTATTTTATTTTAATAAAATATGAATCTCTTTCTTTGTGATGAAAAAATAAGCACACACCTAACAAATTTCTTTCCTTATTTTGCAACTTCTTTCCACACAATTTTGATAACATTCCTTTTTGAATCATCATTAACCGTTTCCAGCCTGTAGTCAGGTGAGTTAATAAAATTATTCCATCTTCCTCTATTTTCCACCATTGGTCCTCCTTTATTTTCTTCCATTCTCCTCCACACTGTGATCCGCACGGCTGCCAGTTTTCCTATGAACTCAAAGGAGCGTACAATGTGTATGCGAATGTCGATTGACACAGTTCTTAGTGTGGACGCTCTGTGAAAATTGAGAGGACTAAGAAGGAATCTTGCCTTGCTTTAATTGAATTGTATCGCAACTCTATATCGCTTTGGCCTGTGAGATCCTTCAGATACCATTATTTTAAAAAAAAGCCAATGCACCATTGGAAACACACTAGAATTAACAGACGAAATTTTCAAGAGTAAAATGGTTAATTTAATATCATCTTTCAGA
The DNA here is from genome assembly GCA_902151455.1 of Timema bartmani. Taxonomy (NCBI): domain Eukaryota; kingdom Metazoa; phylum Arthropoda; class Insecta; order Phasmatodea; family Timematidae; genus Timema; species Timema bartmani. Next base: position 161,567 of record CABFWB010000902.1, read on the forward strand.
AGAGAAGAACCACTACATCATTATCACACATCTTCACAACAAACACTGTAGAACAACTGCTGTTAGCCTAATCATTTGTAGACTTTACATGTTGGTGTGGTTGCAACAGCTGTTGCGTTTCACCTTCATACCAAGTAAGGCCAAAGATGTCTTGCCTGTGATTGCAGGTGGACAGGGCGCTGAGTAGAGGCGCCTTGGGGGTACTCCTGTTTGCAGACCCTGAGGCATCACTTGTCACAGCGGAACGGCAACTTGTGACTCCAGCGCAACTTGGCCTCATGCAAGCTCTGCACGGGGATCCCTCTACACCGGACAAACAAGCTGTTGGTAAGCTATCAATTAAACTGTTGGTTGAAACCTTCTCACACAAAACAGGCAGCAAGATGTGTCATAAGGTATCTAAGAGAATTAGAAATGGGTCAAATACACTATTATAGAAATTGGAATATTCATTTTATGTATGAATCTCATATTTGAATCTGAATCTTTGAAAACATGGTACATAAGAGGTCTGATTTACTACATTAATTCTTAAGTTACCTGCTTTGGTGGCTGTATTGTCTAAGGTGTCACTCTTGCAATAGATTGAACTGCCAATTACAAACCTGAACAAGTGGTGTCGATATATTTTCTAAAAATGGTGTAATGGGGCTGTTGGAAAAAACACTTTTATTTGGGCCTGGCTCCTCCCCTTATATCTAAGTGATTAAAGTGGTCAACCATAAGTTCAGTGAACCCTGGTTTGATACCAGTAGGTGCTCATGAATAAATTTATTTTTTGTTTTGCAACTCATTAAAAATGTAGACTTTAGAGCTGGGTGTGTAGTATTAGGTATATTTTCGTAGATTGTTAGTTTGTAAGTTATGTTCTGATATACATTCCTCTCTGCTTATATTGCACCCCTACAGATTCAGATGTTTTGTTCACTATGTCTCAAGTTCTTTAAAATCAACATTTTTTCCCCCTTAACTTTAAGTGATAGGGTTTTTTAAATCTCGCATCTTACTACCTGCTCAGGTTATACCCATATGATAATTACTCTAATAGGGTAGGGATGATAAATAAAGAATTTTAGAGGTAATCTAACCGCATTTGCATGGAATGAGAGTGGGCTACCATTCAGGAAAACCCACCCTCAGTAGATCTGAGCGGGATTCGAACCCCAGTCTCCTCCACCTTCAGCAGACCAGTCTAACACGAAAGTGACACCTTGGGCCATTAAGCCACTGAAGCGGGTGAAAGGGATGATGAAATACCCACAAAATAGTACCCATTTACACTGCATGTTTTTAATAATTGTTTTCTTGGTAGTTAAACAGTTTTCAAGCTGTTTAATAAAACCTTGCTCCACTTCCAGTGCATGGAGAAAATAACGCCAAGTTGGAATGTGTTCCTGTGGAAGTTATTAGTCCTGAAAGTGCGGAACAAATAGTTAGGTAAGTTTTCATGCTATTCTCTTGTTTAGTAATAGTCTGCTTTTTAAAAATTATTACTAGACATGGGTCGAATCTGCCTATCATCAAATCCAAATATTCATTTACCATTGCATCCCAAATCTCTAATTTGAGTCAGAATTTTAGAAAATATGAGAAGCATAAGAGACCAGCATTCTCACATTGGTATAATTTTTACTCTCTTGTGACCCTTGGAGAGAGAAAGTATGATATAAAAAAAATTGAACTCATGATTTTGATGGCTGTTGTTGTTTACTGACCAAATGAGCCCAAAAAACTTGTTTTTGCAATTTTTTCTGTTATCGAGTCTAGGGCACAATAACCGATTTATTTTGTTACCAATTAAAAATACAAAACATATTTGTCCCACATTATTGAACATACTAGAGCCGGACCACTTTACCAATCAGGCTAAAACTTGGCATCTAGGGTTTTAATAAAGACCCTCAGAGGGCTTTTTGTAGTTAGCTACCTAACCCTAAAATTAAGTTAGTTTACTTAAGGGCACAAAGAGAAATAATTGACTATCTCAAAATTAGCTCTGGCGATTTTGATTTAAATTCGTTTATAGGCATTGGTTAATATTAAAAACAAAATGGCACATCTAATTTTCCAGTGAAAATGACTTTAAGGGTACTTAACCTTAGCGTAAGGTGAATAACCTGAACGGACAGTAAGACGCCGTGCTAAAAAAAATGGTGGAAATTTTCAGTTTTGATCATAGCTCCCCAACCATTTGAGATACGAAATAACTTATCATTGCAAAGATGTAGGACTTTAAAAGATAAAAAAAACTTTTATTTGAAAGAATATTTTATGAAATAAATATTTTCCAATTTATAGGCAAATATATTTTTAAAAATAGAGCTTTGGGAAATAAGGAGTAAAATATGCACAGAACAAATAATATATTTTTCTAACAGTACCCAGGGTTCCAGATATCACCTCATAAAGTGAAAAGAGGTTTTTATTATAGAGATATATTATATATTCGCATCCAATGTCTATTGTGTTTGTCCTTTGTGTTATTCCTTATACATGTTCCTAAGTGTCCTATTATTCCTTACAAATTTCCTTTTTCTCTCTTTTGTGTTTCTTGGTTTCCTCTATTAAGAAGTTATGTTGCACATTTCATTTCCCCTCCTGAAGTGTTATGATAGAATGAAATCTGGGTCGAGGGATTGAGCGGCAATAATGGACTTTCTCCAGGAGAAGGCAATAACAATCACTTCTTTGTCTGATGGCAGCTATATAAAGTGTAAACTTGCTTCATATTTTCATTGTAAAAGTGATACAAATGGTGTTTCCTACTTTTAGCAGTTTCTGGCACTCTTTATAATGTACCTAACTTCTGTCATGTATAGCAGGGGTTTCCAACTTAGAAAGTGCCCCTAAGGCCATAATTGACACCACGAGTCTAGTGGCATCATAATCGACTAAGATGTTTTCGCACCAATCCACAAGTTATTATTAAAATAGAGAACAATTAATTTTATTACTGAATGAACATCAGTTGGATATTTCATGGATGTTTCCCACGCAAGTGGAAATCTTTCGTTTCTCAGCTAAAAAGATCAATTTTACTACACTACCATACTTTTACAAAAAAAAAACCCCCCAACAACATGGTGGACCACAAATAAAGATATCAGGGCCGCCATTTGGAAGCCCCTGATGTACAACCAACATTTATCAAAAATCTATTTTGTGCACAATGCTAATTTTACTAAACAAAACAAATATATTTATACAGTGGGACCTCCATATATTGAACTTCCGTGTATCAAAATTTTCTATGTATCAAAGTTTTGGTGAATTCCCGTGACATTACATAGAAAAGCTGTTTCTTTATATCAAAAAATGTTTCTATCTTTCAATCTGGATCTTCCCTCGTAATGACGATGGCATAAGAAAAACCAGTGAGAAAAGATAGAGTGGAGATGTTGCATGAGGAGGAATTTTTTTTTATAAGGTCATTGTGATGCCGACGGGTCACCTAGCGGGGTCGTATTGTCTCCACACTCCTCTCACCCCTTTCCTCCTTTATTAATCCAGTTCAGCCCCTAAAGCCTTCTAAAAAAAATTTTGGCCGAGTTTAACACAATACATCGTGGTCATCAATTTGCTGAAAATATTCCTGACTATGTATTTCGCAGACTTAATAAGTGTGAACACTTTTATGATGAATCCTCATAGAAATTTACTGTGCAGCAAGATATTAGAATTTTTTTTCACAAACGTAAATCCCTGTGTTTTTTTAAGGTATGTTCAAGACTTTTTTTCTTGTTTGTTTTTAATTATCTTTATGAACATAACTTGTGCATAATGTGATTCATATTCACTTATAATGAGTGCATTGATTATAAAATATTTCTAAATACAATCAACTACACAATATCATTTATAAAAAAGTTTGTTTCTATACAATATAGAATTTTTTTATGGAACCATCGGCTTCTAGATATGGAGGTTTGAATGTATGTATAGTTTTTAGCACTGCATCTCACTACTCGTTCGGGTAAAACTCATATGTATTAATAAGCTAGTGAGTTAGGGATGAGAGAGATTTAATTTAGAGGGAGTATACCCATATTTACATGGAAAAAAAATACCTCTTTGTTATACCCAATCAGGATTAAAACTCCGATCTTTCTGTCATTGGCAGTCTAGTCTAACACGAGAGTAATGCCTTAGCCCATGCAGCGACCAAAGCAGGTTAAACAAATACTCAAATTGGGATTCATAAAAGAAAATATAAAATTAGGACTAGACCCATCTCCATTTTTATATAATCATATTTAATTAATAAGGAGCTGAACGTTTGTCATTTCAAGGTAGTACATTTACATATTTTATTGCTTTTTGATAAAAACAAATAATTGCTAAGTGGTTTAATTATGTATGAAAACAGTGTGGAAATACTTTAGAATATTTTAATTTAATTTATAATGAAGTAAGCCATCTTGAAAAGATAGTAAGTTTAGGTCTTAATGTAAAACAATTTTTTTTTATTAATTTATTCATACATTCATCACACTTCCATCTGATGATCAATCTCATGGTTACTCCTGATTTTCACTCTTAAAAATATTTCTCATACCAAGAAATACATTTTTTTTTAAATGGGCAGCTACATGTTTGAAAAGGTTGAAGAGTAGCTCTTTTCATGTTTTGGCTGTTGTGTTTTTATTAGAGATGGGCCAATCGAATCTTCGAATCCTCGAATCCACCGAATCCTGACAAGTATTCGAGATTCGAGGATTCGGTGTTTTACTGGATTTGATTGTCGAATCTTTCACCTCATAAACAAAGCATAATATTTTGAATAAAAAAATTACTTAGTTAGGCCTACTTGAAAAGCACAACTTAATCCGTAATATTTATTTTGTCGGGCAGAAGAAATTAGCAATTAATAAAATCATTATTATTAAGAAAATAATTGTTAGGTGTGGAAAATCTTACGTGCCTAATACCCTACCCTCCCACCTTTATGGTAAACTTGGACTCGACCGTTTCGGCAACATGCTCACTTCTAAAACTTTCACCTCACGAACAATCTTGTAAATATTTTAATGAACACGTTAAAACTCTTCAAAAACCGAAAATCGAAAACTAGAATTACAAATAAACTCGAAATAAATAAGAGAAATAAGAACACATTACTCATGATACAAAGTCAGCCGCCATTACACACGATACAAAGTCGGCCGCCATGACGTATATTATGTTTACTCACCCGAGTGATGATTAAAATAAAGGTACTGTTAATTCTTACTACCCAGCTGGTTTTAATTATCTACAACTATGCAAAGAACCTCAATTTATTGCATACAATCCTTAAGTTAGACATTTAGTTGGGTTTCATGAAAAATAAACTGTCAATAGTCAGACATCGATAAAACTGTTTATTTACGCCGACTGGCCTACGTATCGTATATCAATTGTTTGTTTAAAATAGATTCAGGTAATCTGATCACTTGGTAAGCACGCTCGAGTTTTAAGAATCAAATAACGACTTGCTAATTCATTATTTGTTTTTAAATTGATTTTAACTTAAAGTTTATTATTTTTTAAGTATGTTATTGAAGTAATTGTAAAAATATTCAAACGAAGTCCTGCCTTATAAAATGTGAATGAACATATTGTAGTCGAAAATATGTTCTTGTTTTAAATAGAATGTATTTTCAGAAATCGATATATCGCAAGAATCGAATATATTTCTTGTTTTTTACGCAAACGCGAAGATAGATAATCGATATAGAAGAAAATGATAATAAAATACACTTAGGAATTATTGAGTTCACTATTTCCAATGTATGTTTAATTGTTAGGCATGTTGTTTTAGTCTTTATTAAGAATATCTGTTTGTAATTTTTATTTTTGCTATCTTAATAAAATAAATTAAAATCCTTCAATGATGATTAAAGTTGATCAAAGGATAACTAGGCCTAATCTGTTTATTTCACATTTTTTTTTAGAAACTGAACTCATTCTAACAACACTTTTAAAAATAACTAAAAGATATTCATATTTTGATTGATTTGATTTTTAAACAGAAATATGAGTCTAAATGGTTTAATTTGGCTGGATTTTAACCTGTATTTTGCAAGGGGTGGTTGGGCTTGATAAAATTTAAAATATGATTGAAATAAATCTTAATTTACATTTTAGGCCTATATTGTGTAATGCAGGTCTATTTGTAAATCATTAAAATTTCTAACAATTTGCTAGGATTCGGATTCAATATTCGAGATTCGAAAATAAAATGTAGATTCGGATTCGAGAAATAGTAGATTCGACCCATCTCTAGTTTTTATGTCTTTTTTTTTTGACACCATATCTTACTACCCATTTGGGCTATAGGCCTGGATGTACTAATTATGCTAATGTGTTAGGGGTGAGGGAGGTTGAATTTAGAGAAAGTGTACACTCATTTGTGGAGATGGAGGGTGGAAAACCATTTTGGGGCTAAAATCTCAGCACACCCGAGCAAGACTGATCTCCTCATCATTGGCAGTATAGTTTCTAGCAAGAGTGACAGTGACACCTTAGATCATAAGTCATAAGGCCACCATAGCAGATTATGTCTTTCTTAATATTAAAAAGTATTATATTTGGAAGAAAGTGTGGGAAAGGTGGATAGAAATATACAAACTGAATAGACAGAATGAGTTTCGATAGAATGAAACCTGGATTAGGGGATTGGGCAATAATGATCGATTTTTTTCAATAGGTGGTCATTACCTCTTTGTCCAATGGCAACAAAGTAAAGCGTGAACTCTGTTCTTCTTTTCATTATAAAGGCCATTTTGTGTTTGTCCTTTTATATGTGTCTATCCACCTTTCCTGTACCTTCTTCTAAATATAAAGGGAAAAGAGTTTTTCCTTAAGCTTATAAGGGATAGCAAGCACACTTTATTGAAAGATACTAGAGTAGAAATTGTTTAGATAAAACACACAAACACATGATCAGAAGGTGGAATCGTGAAGAGAGTATGTACGAAAAAATAATTACAGAAGTGTATTTGTTTTTATCAAGGTGTAGCCTAACTATCTTGTGGTTTTTATAATACCGAACATTGTTCCCAGGCATATGCTAGCCAATGATGACACGCCAGGGAGCTTGTTTGGTAAATCAAACTCAATCTTCAACCGAGCGACGGGCTTCTCAAACATCAACCACGAGATAAGACTGGAAGTTAACTTTATCAACGTGGTTAGGGTGTTTCACAGTGTCATGGCTGGCATCAGAGGCAGCCGAGAGCCAGGTAAGGGGGAAAGACTTGTTTTTTTTTAACAAACAAAATTTGATTCATTTTTAAAAAAATTAAATACCAACTCAATATTGAACCATTTCACCTTTAATCAGTTTTCCATGGTTCAAATCAAATTTAACCAATGTATTTTGACCTCTAGTCTAAAAAGAGCTCATGCAAGAACGATGTTCGAGTAAAGGAGGAGAGGGAGAGAAGGAATAGGAAGGTTGTTTTCTTGCTAAGATAAGCACGTAGGCACGCTCAGCCCTATTTACAAGAAATTACACAAAACTCTTGGGTCACTCAGAAGGTAGGACCCGACCAGCCTTTTGCTTTACTTTGGTGTAACTCCACAAGATGGCATTTGGGAATCCTGGTAATTTCCTCCCACACTTTCTTTTTAGCTGTGATCATCCCAATATCAAATCACCATTGTACAAAATATATAATTGCTTTAGATACACAAGGCTGTCCTTCAATAAAACCAATTTGAGAGACAAACAGTTTGTTTATGTAAAAGCAAAAGACACTGACTTGATTTACAATATTAATTGTTATCTTGGCCCAATTTTGCATGAGTTTCTATACAAATCAAGCGATCTTGGTTCTATTTCTTGTTGCTTCAATTTTCTTTGGATTTCATCTTATTGTAAAAAATTACTTGTCGACTCAGAAATTGCATTAAAAATAGTAGGTTTTTATTTTTAAATTTACACTTGGCAGTTAAGCCTATTTAAACTACCCCAATAATCTTATTTAAAATAATTAACAAACAAAATTATAAAACGCGCACATTAAATTAAACATTTTGTACAAAGGTGATTATTTAAACAATATTAATGGGTTTCTACTCCTCATAATTGGTTCCACCAAGTACAATTTCTCTTTATCATTAAATGAAACACCTTTAATAATTTCCACCATTTTAATCAATGCTTGTTAGTTTCTAAGCTGATTTGAAAACTTTACAATCACAATCTACACTAAAAGGCAGTGGATGCAAAGAATTTTATTTCTTGTGACATTTCTGTGTAAGATTTCACCATGTGACAACATGTGACAACATGTGACTCTTAGCCAGACATTCTGGCATGATGCAACTACTCCTTCACTCTGCCTTCTCTTTATCTTCATCTTTACTCGAGAAAGGTTCCTGCATATAGCCCATTGTTTTACATTTACTTTTTACTTATACTCACATTTTAAATCAATTTTATGAGTACCCAAAAGCAGAATTGTTTTACAACTAGGTACTGAAAAATAAACCTGAAAAGCTTAGTCCAAAGAAAGAAGTTCCTTATTTAATAAATATCTTTTTTTTATTAAATATAGTAAATAATCCCTTTGAATTTAGATACAATTGATTTTGTCCTTAAGTTTTGATCATGTTGGGGTTGATTTATTTTTTATTTACACTGCATTAAATTTTAACTTAATTGATAAAACATAACCTTGATGACTATATTTGAACCTCTATGCTTAATATTGAACTTGGAAAATTATGGCGCTTCAAACCCCATTTGAATAAAATATTAATTTTCTTCTTCTTTCAGTCATTATGATTGGTTAGCTGCAGCTCTTCATTTCAGTCCATTCCAATGGTCTCAAACTCAAGTTAACCAAGGGAATAGATTCACAAACCCATAGCTTGTTGCGGGCCAAAGCCTTTAGAAACAAGTTGGCTTAATATTTTTTTTTTTGTGCCACATCCTACCAATTCTCTGACTTATTTAATAAAATTCATTCATTATATTTACCACAAATCAGCGTCTCTACTGATTGCCAGTTCAAGGCTTTGGTATCGGAGGAATATCTTTCCTTCTTTTCTCCTCACAGATCGTCACATATTGTTGGTCACTAGTCGAGAGAGCTTGTTGAACAATGAGCTCGGTCCAACGGGAGGTACAGCGGCGATGATGGAACTGGCTAAGGTGTTTGGTGTCCTACTAAACACTAAAGGTATGTATGGGTCTGTGCCTAGTCTCTATTAGAATGTGGTGTGGAAGGGGGCAAAACCTATTGCAAATAAAAGATTAGGCTAGTTTATAAGTCTCTCAGATCTTATGATAAACCTTTCAGACACAACATATAACATCATACTTTCTTTTTCTTCAACAATGAATGAAAAAGAAATATTAAAACAAAAACTAATACTTGACTCTTAACTACCAATGTCAGGACAACTTAGTTCACTGCCAGCATGCTTGATTTTTTCCTAAAAGGTTGATATTTAAATAGTTCAAAACTTTATTGAGTTGACTGGAAAATGAGACATATAGTTATAATCATATCGTTCCTTTACAGGGTAGGCAAGAAACTGCATATAGCTAAAAAAAAACTACATACTTAATCTGGAGAATGATTGCTGATACATTTCTTATCAACTATTTAATCTTTTTCTCTTTTGATTAACTCATTAATAAGTAATAACCTTCTAATATTTTAATGGGTCTATAATTTGAAATAGAATAAGTTAATTGATCAACAGACAATTATGAAAATATAAAGAATTTGTTCCCCTGTATTGGTATTTAAAGATCACTACAATTCACACCTTATTTTATGGTCACATGGCTTAAGGCATCACTCTTGAAATAGACGAGACTGCCAGTGACAGAGAGATCAAAATTCAAATCCTGGTCGGGTCTACTGAGGGTTGTTTTCCCTAAATGTTTTTCCACTTTCCCTCCAATTAAATGTTGTGTTTGACTATTTCTCCTACAGAAGATATAAGAAAGAAGATGTCAACCTTTTTGCAATGGATTTCTCCCACATTTTTCCTCTTTATACATATTAGTTTTTTTAAATTCTATCAATTTTCATTATAATATTATTTAGCCATTGAGTCACATCATTGTTTAAAATTCTCTAGCAATAAATATCCTAAAGGATTCGAGGGAATTCGAGTCCCATCCCTATTAAACATTTATATCTTTATGATGATGTTGTAGGCTGGAGACCCCATCGGTCTATAGTGTTTTGCAATTTGGGCCTAGCATTCATGGAAGGTCATTACATCTCACCTCCTTTCATGGACAGCTGGGGCGACCTTCTAGAGAGTAATGTGGTCAGCTATCTTAGTGTGGACAACCCTGTCGCAGGTGAGTAGTTTTGGTGCAGCTGCCCAATATGTCGAGATTTCTTTGAATTAAGTACAAAATAAAGTGCCTTGAATATGTTTAGTATTTCCTTAAATATTTTGATGCCACATGGTATTATCTTCTCCGGCAGATAGTAGAAATATTGAAGTTTTTTTGTGCTTCATTTTTTGAAATTCTATCCTATATATTATTTAAGGAAATAATCATATAGTATAACAAGTAAATTAGGTTGTCAATATTGTAGATTTGTTTAGAAAGAAGTCTTGAAAACTAACACCCATTTCCTGAACCACATGTATAAACTTCATTTCACTAGAATGAAAAATAAGTCTTTTTCTTGCTTGACTTAATGCTAGAGTTGAATTGGATCGACTATTTTACAGATCCAAATCTTTATTTTACCTACAAATCTCAAATTTGGAAAAATTATGAACATAATAGAAAAGATAAATAGTAACTAAATGTTTTAAGTTATTTTAATAATTCACTCATTATATAATTTATATATTCTGTTAATTATTACCCACTTCAGTGATCAAATGGTCAAAGGCGTCAAACTTAATAGACTGGACTGCCAACCTTGGTGAGATGAGGGTTCATATCCTTGGTTTTACACTCTCCCTTCACTAGATTGCAGGTACACTTCCTCTAAATTCAAATAAGTTAGTGTAATTAGTACATAGGTATACAACCCGAACAAGTAGTAAGACATACATACCTAATCACGCCACTCCCTTACAAGAAACTGTGTGTATAGCTCAAAAATAACCTTCATACTTAGTCCATCCTCACTAACTTTCTCCACACTTCCATTTCTTTGCATACTGCCTTCTCTTCAACAACTGAGACATACATGCTCTTTTATTGTTAAAACTCATAATGTTTCTCTTTTTCATACATACATCTACAACATTTAGCCACATCTTACATGGCCTACCCCTTCCTTTTGATCCATACACTTTACCCTCATATATTTGTTTCTTCACTCGATCCACACTAATCCTCTCAACATGCCCAAACCAACGTAGGACGCTTTCTTCACATTGACCTATTGGATTCCCTTTCAAATTGCACTCCTTCAGCACCTATTCATTACTGACTCTGTCCATACGAGTTTTTCCACGTAAATTTCTTAGATATCTCATTTCAACCGCATTCACCTTGCTCTTATGTGTCTCCTGACAAACCCACGATTCATATCCATAAAACAATGTTGGTGTTAACACAGTTTTATATACTGCCATCTTTGCCTCTTTTGATACTACCTCATTCTTTGCAATATTCCACATACATCCAACTACTCTCCAAGATGCATTCACTGTTAGTAAGATGCTTTGCTAAAAAAAACGTTGGTTGGTCTGGGGTATGGCTGTTAGGTTTTTTCCTATAATTCTATTGGTCCTGAGCCACCTATAAACATTATTCATCATCGTCAGGTGTAGTTCTGTCTCATGGCAGATCCAATTATGATACTCCTCCAAGCCTCTCATTCTTGATCATTCCATATTCATTGCATATGATGTTAAGATCTTCTAGCATCACAATAATTTTTTCCTTACTATCTGCCATAACTACCAGATCATCCTCACTCCTCCTCCTATACTCACTCCTCCCTTTCCATCTAAACATTCCCCAATTATCTCTTCCAAATATATGTTAAATGGAGTTGGTGACAGGTATAATCCTTGCTTGACTCCTCTACCTAACCCAATCTCTTCAGTAAGTTATCCTTCTATCCTCACTCTTACTCTCTGTTTCCGTACAAATATTTAATCACTCTTCTCTCTTTCCAGTTAATTCCATGTTGTTGTTTTATAGCATTGTCTTTTACCTCTTCAGGTTTATACGTGTATGGACTAATTACGCTAATGAGCTAGGGATGAGGAAGGTTGAATTATAAAATGTGTACTCGCATTTGCATGAAGGGAGCATAACAAAAATTGAAAAAACTCCCTCGGTAGACCTGGCCGATATTCAACCCCAACCTCCATGCCATTGGCACTCTAATCTAACACGAGAGTGATGTCCTTATAGAATGCCACCACCAGAGCAACTCTTCTCCAAGTTTATAAATACAGCGTACACTTTCCTCTTCACCTATATATTTATTAAAACTTTCTTCTGCTAAAGAAGGGAACTGATGTACCCTGAAAATTTCATAATTATGTTTAGTTGTGTTCTAAACTTTGAACTTGGAGGACTACAGTTTTCTGGTAACTTACCCTTTTATCCTCTTTTACAATGTTTTATTTTAAAAATAAATTACAATAATTGCTTACAGTTTAATAATAAAAGTTGTCGATTAAACTGTGCAGATAATCGGAGCCTGGAAGTCGAAGTTTCTCCTCTGCTCTCGAAGGTTGTTCAGGACTCTAGCGCTCTTGTACCAAACCCAAGGCTCCTGGAGGTGATGGGGAACAGTCAGAAGATTGGTCAGAGTGGGTTGACGCTTGACACCACGTGGGTTTCTGCTGGTTTCATGCGCATTGACCTTTGTCCTTTTACATTGTATTAGGGGTACTAACTATTTGAAGGCTTGAACTGTTTCATTATCAGGCCACAGATTGGGCAGCCTTGTCTGTTTCTTGTGAACTACCTACAAATTCACCTCAGCTTATAAATCTTTAAATTAAATACTGAAAATAGGATATACGGGCAATGCCTACACACTTAACATAAATCTCTAGGCCTTAAAGTTCACAATTACTGAAAACACAACAAAACAAAACCCATAATTATGTAATTTTCAGAGTACATCAGTCCCCTTCCTCAGCAGAAAATAGTAAAACACACAGACTGGGCTAAGGCAGCATGACTAGAGGTAGATCATGGTGACTAATTTATTTTAATAATGAGATAATTAAATATCATTAGGGATTAGACCCTCAAATCCTTTGAATCCCCTGAATCATCAAGGATATTCAAGATTCTAGGATTCAAGTAAATTTTTGATTTGAGGCACAAAACCTTCAAACAATTTTTTTTTTTCGATTTTTCAAATTAAATTTGTTTCAGAGTTCTAATACTGCTTATTGGTAGTTCAGAACCATTTATAATTACAGGATTAACTTAACAACCAGTCCCGAGACCAGTAATTTAACACTTAACTGAATGGAATGACACCTTGACATGGGAATTGAACCCGAGACATTTGGCTTAGTACGCCAATTCTCTAACCACTGAGCTATCCACTGAACTGAATGTATGAATGTTATAATAAATGAATTATAAGAAAGAATGTTAGGCTAAATTATGGTTCAAATTAGGAGGGATAGCCAGCACACTGAACTTGGTGATACTGGAGTAGAAATTGTCTATCTATCTAAACCATTTCTACTCCAGTATCACCAAGGTAAGTTTTCTGGCTATTCCTGCTAATTTAAACCATCAAGAAATAATTTAAAATTGTATTTTTTTACCTGAATCATATTTTCATAGTTAAGATTTAATATATTAATTATTGAACTCATTGTTGACTTGACTCTATACTTGGGAGCTTTCTGATAAGATTGCTTGAGCTTGATTCCAATAATAAAAATGTTGTGCTCTCAGACCCCTGAGATATATATGTATATATATATGTATATATATATTAGGGTGTCCCAAAAAAATGAAATTAATTTTTTTTTCGCATACCCTCTTATTTTTTTCCTTTTATGTCAAAACAATTGTAAATAAAGTTTCATGTAATTTGAACCACGGCAACCCGTGCCGACTTGCATCTAAACGTGTCAGTCAGTACATATGTACTTAAGCGAGCGAACGCTGACGACACGTGTCTGTAGCGGAGCACCCAGCAGTTGCAAATGGTAAAGATAAAACAAAAAAGAAAAAGGAAGGTTTTGGAATGCTTCGACAGTGAGATTGTGCAACCCGTGAAACGTGTCAGTACCAGTTTACTCAGGACAGCGCACGTCTACGTTTCAATGTGCTTATAATTCCAAGTTGTTTTATTAGTAAATGTTTGTATAGTTTTTAATCAGTGAACAGAACATGGCAGTGGAATTGCGTGGTTCTAAAAAAGTGATATTTTTAATAGGGAACATAAAACATCAAATAACGGGTTCAAAACTTCCGTCTAATGGACAAGTTCTCGCAGTTTTGTTTTACAATATTCGAGAAGTGAATTTAAGTGTTAATGAAAGTGCAAATCTCGCTATTCGCGAATGTATTATCTTTTGGGAAAAGGCACGCATACCTACCAAATCGTTGCCAAATTGTGTGAGGAAGCTTGTTAATATGTATCAAGTTTGGAGAGACTTACAAAAAAATGCAAAGAAATAACAAGACGTATTCAAGCGGCGACAACAAGAATTTGTAAGTAATTTAGACAATTTGTTCGACATTGCACATGCTGATGCACTTCAATTAATGAAAATAGAGGAAGATAGGATGTTCTTGCAGCGCCAAAGAGAGCCGGGCCGACCCGGTCACTTAGGTGGAGTGGATAAAAAACTGGCCAAGAAAGAGGAAAGGGCGCGACTTCGAGCTGTCAAAGAAGACAATCGGCGAATGAAATATGTTTCCGATTCAACATCCTCGGCATCATACGAACCATTGCAAGAAGATTCCTCTTCGAATTCTAGTGAAAATATGGATTCAGAAGATTTCCCAACACTGATCGAAAGCTCAGAACCTGGGACAAGTAAATCAGTATTGAGGAAAGATTTTATTACTCCAAAGTTAGTTGCTGCATTAGACAGGTGTCAGTTAAGTATGCGAGATTCTGTGTTTATTCTTGAAGCTACTATTGATGCACTTGGATTTAACATTGACGAATTTCCGATAAGTAAGTCTTCAATTCAAAGAATCCGAACAGAAAAACGGAAGGAACGCGCGGAAAACATAAAAATTGATTTTCAAAACGAGGTACCGGATGTAGTGACCTTACATTGGGATGGCAAACTGTTGCCTGCTTTGAGTGCTCGAAAATCGAAAGAAGAACGCTTGCCTATAGTTATTTCATATGGACTTAAAGAACAACTCATTGCTGTGCCAAGACTGGATAATTCTTCAGGCAAAGAACAGGCGCAGGCTATTTGGAAGGCGATCTTAGATTGGAATCTCGAAAACAAAGTCCAAATTCTCTGTTGTGATACTACGGCTTCGAATACAGGTCGTTTTAATGGTGCTTGTACGCTCCTTGAGCAAAAATTTGATAGGGAAATGCTTTTTTTCGCTTGCCACCATCATGTATACGAACTGGTGTTAAAGGCCGTATTCGAAGTGAAAATTAAACAAGTGACAACAAGCCCCAATATTCCACTCTTTAAAAAGCTCAAAGAGAATTGGAAAAACATCGATCCCACTAAAATACAGTGCTATAGAGAAACAGTGGAACTGTTCAGAACCGTACCCGAACTTGAAAATTTGCTTGACTTTTACCGAGATGAACTTAAAAATGTTATGGTCAGAGAGGACTATCGAGAGTTGATCGAACTTTCTATGGTATTTTTAGGTGGAGATGCAGAAAAAAAAATTAAAATCAGACCTCCGGGTGCCATGCACCAAGCTAGATGGATGGCCCGAGCGATTTACTCCCTAAAACTATCGTTATTTAGTTCTCAGCTGAAATTAAACACCAAGGATAAGAAAGCACTGTTAGATGTCTGCTTGTTTATCGTAACAATCTATGTTAAACCATGGCTTCAATGCATTTTGGCAGTTGAAGCACCCTACAAAGATTTGTGCTTTTTGAAATCTTTGAAAGCTTACGAAAATGTGAATGAAAATATCTCGAAAGCTGCTTTACAGAAATTTCTCCAGAATTTATGGTATTTGACTGATGAAATAGCAGTATTAGCACTTTTTGATGATGATGTGGACGAAGAAACAAAATTAAAAATGGTGGCAAATTTACATAGAGAAAATTTCTCGACCCATGAGAAAAGATACATTCCATCGAAGGAAGAACTTTGTGGTTCATTGTATGGTGAGTTTGATACATTGATTTTGTAATTGTTTATTTAGTTATTTATTTATATCACGCAATTGTTACCTGTTTTTTTTTTTTACAGAAAAAAGCATCGATGATTTCATATCAGTCAAAAGCCATTCATTGTTTTCTAGACTCAAAACTGATGATAGTTTTCTCAACGAGAGTCCCTCTTCATGGGAGAATAACGCTTCTTTTCTAGACGCGAAAAAGACGATATCAATACTTAGATCAGTAAACGATACAGCTGAAAGAGCGGTAAAACTAATGCAGGACTTTCATGGTTTAATAACGGTTGAGGAGGAACAAAAATAATTTTTGTTTTGTTGCGTACAAGAACACACGAAGATCTATCCTGACTGTAAAAAGCAAACATTGAAACGAAAATATGTTCAGTAATGTTTCTTTTACTGTAATATGTTAATAAATATCTGCTTTGAATAAAATGGTATCTTATGTACCAAAGAAACATACATTTTACAATCTTTCCATAGTATTCCCCGTACAAGATCTCACGTTCAAGTTTGAAGTAAAGTCGGCACGGGTTACCGTTATCTTATTGCAATAATACATTTTATTTAAGTTACTGAGGTGAAATAGAAAAAAAAAATAGAGGGTATGCGTATTCGACTTTGCAAAAAAAAAATTTTTACCTTTTATATTGGGACACCCTAATATATATATATATATATATATATATATATATTAGAAATGGGCCACTCGAATCTTCGAATCCACTGAATCCTGACAAGTATTAGAGATTCGAAGATTCGATGTTTTACTGGATTCGATGGTCGAATCTTTCACCTCATAAACAAAGCATATTTTTAATTCAAAAATTACTTAGTTAGGCCTACTTGAAAAGCACAACTTAATCCGTAATCTTTATTTTGCCGGGCAAAAGAGATTTGCATGAATAAAATCATTGTTAAAAAATATATATATATTTGTTAGTTGTGGAAAGTCTTACGTGTCTACTACCCTACCCTCCCGCCTCTATGGGAAACTTGGACTCGACCGTTTCGGCACATGCTCACTTCTAAAACTTTCACCTCACAAACGATCTTGTAAATATTTTAATGAACACATTAAAACTCTTCAGAAACCGAAAATCAAAACCAGAACTACAAATAAACTCGAAATAAATAAAACAAATTACTACTTTTTTTAAACAGAAATAAGAACACATTACACATGATACAAAGTCAGCCGCCATTACAAACGATACAAAGTCGGCCGCCATGACGTATATTATATTTACTCGCGAGAGTGATGATTAAAATAAAGATACTGTTAATTCTTAGTACCCAACTAGTTTTAATTATCTACAACTATGCAAAGAACACCAATTTACTGCATACGATCTTTAAGTTATACATTTTGTTGAGTTTCATGAAAAATAATATTGTCACCAGTCAAGACACTGATGAAACTGTTTATTTATGTCTACTGGCCTATGTATTGTATATCGATTGTTTGTTTAAAATCGATTTAGGTAAACTGATCACTTGGTAAGCACGCTCGAGTTTTAAGAATCAAATAACGACTTGCTAATTCATTATTTGTTTTTAAATTGATTTTAACTTAAAGTTTATTATTTTTTAAGTATGTTATTGAAATAATTGTAAAAATATTCAAACGTAGTCCTGCCTTATAAAATGAGAATGAACATATTGGAGTCGAAAATATATTCGTGTTTTAAATAGAATGTATTCTCAGAAATCGATATATTGCAAGAATTGAATATATTTCTTGTTTTTTACGCGAAGGTAGATAATGGATATAATAAAAAAATAATAATAAAACATACTTAGGCATTATTGAGTTCACTATTTCCAATGCATGTTTAATTGTTAAGGATGTTGTTTTAGTCTTTATTAAAAATATCCGTTTGTATTTTTATTTTTGCTTTGTTACTAAAATAAATTATAATCCTTCAATGATGATTAAAGTTGATCAAACGATAATTAGGCCTAATCTGTTTATTTCACATGATTTCTTAGAAACCAAACTAATTCTAACAACACTTTTAAAAATAATTAAAAGACACTCAAATTTCGATTGATTTGATTTCTAAACAATAATATGAGTCTTGATTGTTTAATTTGGCTGGATTTTAACCTTTATTTTACGAGGGGTGGTTGGGGTTGATTAAAATTAAAAGCATGATTGAAATAGATCTCAATTTACAGTTTAGGCCTATACTGTGTATTGTAGTTCTATTTGTAAATCATTAAAATTTCTAACAATTTGCTAGGATTCGGATTCAAGATTCGAGATTCGAAAAATAAAATGTAGATTCGGATTCGAGATTCGGATTCAAAAAATAGTGGATTCGACCCATCTCTAATATATATATATATATAATATTGGGAATTGAATGGGCAGGAACCCAGCATAGCTTTGTGGTGGTTTAAAAGTTTTGAAAATCTATTAAAAAACATAATATTATTCACTTTCACTGTCACAGACGGCTCTATCAGGCAGACGATAAAATATGTTGGCTGACTGTTTCTTGTTGTTTCTACTAGATTTTAAAGACCAGCAAACCCCTCAAAGCTAAGCTGAGATCCTAGCCTTTAAAATCTCATTAGTTTCCAATGATTTATCTTTAAAGCTTTTATTTTGATGTAACTGTTTGCATTTATAAGTTATGATCTTATTTTATGTTTCAGGATTAAACCTGTCAGTAAGGATAATTATGTCCTTAAAAATATGCACAATCTGGGTGTACCTAGTCTTGAACTCCACTATGCTGACATCAGTGCTCAATTAAATAAAATGGTATTTTAAACTAATAAATTTGTTTAATGTTAGGCTCAACTCCACCATAATTATAGGAAAAACTTAACGACCCACCCATGACACTGCCAATGACAGGAAGATCAGAGTTCATATCTCAGTCAGGTGTGCTGAAAGTTCTTTTCCTGAATGGTTTTCCAGTCTCCCTCCATGTAAGTGCAGGTACACTTCCTTTAAATTCAACTTTCCTCATCCCCAAAACATTTGCGTAATTAATGCATAGTTGTATAATCCAAACAAGTAGTAAAACACAATGCTTAAAAAAACAGATTCCAGGCCATTAATTAAGTACTTAATTAGTAGTTACTAAGGAAGATGTCATGAAAGCATCATAATATTGAAGTATTTGTAAATATATGTTAGTGTTTTTTGCTTCATTTTTCTACTGCTCTACCATATTTGTTTGAGTACATATTCACTGATTGTGTGAACTAATTGAGTGTGTAAATGATAAGAGCAGCAGGTGACGTAGGTATACACCGGTTATACAGGATGATGCTGAGAGCGGTCTAGGACAACTGGGCACCACTGTAAAAACTTAATAATTGTTTATTACTAAATATTCATTTTTGGGGCTGTTTTAAAAAAGATAATAATAGAGGAAACTAAATTTGTGTATATTTATAAAGTTAGACTACTTGATATTATAAGATTTAAAAAAATATTTACAACACAAAAAAAACAACATGAAAAATAAGAATTTTGCATAAAATAAACCACGTAAAGATGAATTTTAACCTAACCTAATCCAACCTAACTGGCGCCTAGTTGTCTGTTTTCATTTTTTACAATCGTAACTTTTTTTTAAATTACCCTGCTCCCAGTTGTCTTGGCAGCCAGTCTTTCCGGTACCTAGTTGGCTGCGCTTGTTTGGCGGCACCCAGTTGTCCAGATTCATGCTGAGAGTGGTTTGGAAGTAGATCAAAGTAACGGAAGACTAAAGTCTGTTCAGCGTAGGAATTGTTTTCTGAAAGGCTTTTTTCCTTGCCAGAAATGTATTATATAGTAGGATATTGGTAGGAAAAAAGACCTTTCAGACAGTAATTCCTACCGTGAATGGAGTATATGTTCAAGAAAGGAGACAGGAAGAGATGTACAAATTACATGTGGAAAACACTGATGCGCCACTGCACAAAGATATTGGAAAAAAGAAATAAAATGAAAGGAAGGTGAAAAGAGGAACAGCGGTCTACAATAGAAGTTGTGCTAAGATGGAGAGTGAAAGGACAGAGTGGTGCCAAATAAAAAATGAAGTGAAGTGGGGAGAGCTCTTTCACAATTAATATTTGTAATGGTAATGGAAATAGTCATGAATAAAGTGGCAGGAAAACTCAGGGAAGAAATAATGAAAGCCATGATGTTTGCTGATGACTTTATGGAATGGGGGGAGAAGGAAGAGGAAGTACAGGAACAACTACAATAATGGAATGAGGAAGTGGAATAGAGTGGAATGAAATTTAGTATGGCAAAGTGTGAAGTGATGGTAATGACAAGCTATAAGGTTGGATGAAGTAGAGCTGAGAAAAGGACAGAATGTAAAATATCTTGTAAACGTGATTGGGAAAAAAGATGGAATTAAACACGATTTAATGAGAAGAGGACAGCAGGGAGAGTTTTTCTATAGGTGTGTAAGAGACCTGCTATGGAGAAGAGAAGTGCCCTTAAAGTGTAAGGAAGTGTTGTACAGGGTGTACTTTGTACCCATTGTTACATATACAGCCGAAACATGGACATTGAACGTAAGAGAGATTAGGAAAGTGGAGGCCATGGGAATGAAGTTTGTGAGGAGCACGTTATCCGTCATGAGGAGAAACAAGATTAGAAATGAAGTTATCTGGGAAAGAGTAGGGATACAGAGAATACATGAAATAGTATGGGCATGTAATGAGAATGGAAAAGGAGAGGATGTCAAAGAAAATGTTGGAAATGAAGTATATAAGATAAAGACCGCAAGTGAGGCCAAGAAAAAGATAGGAGGAGTAGATAACAGAAAGTGTTCAAGTGAGAGGAGAGGAGGGGAAGAAATTAAAGGAGGAAGAGTGGTGGAAGAATAAAGGAAGATGGAAGCATTTTACTAAACTGACCCGGCCACAGGCTGGAAACAGTTGATGATGTTTAACTGATGGTATAAATGATTGCAGGTCCATGCTTTTAGTTCCATTAACTATCACACCATTAGCTTTTGGTTTTGTGCTCTGCACTGCTGACTCACTGAGTTCACCTTATTTTTTGTCTACTTTTATAATTTCTTCAGGAAAATGTGGATACAATTTTTTAGGGTTGTGTGAAGTCCAATTTTTCAATTTGAAACAAACTCTAATTGAATATATAATAAATATTCTTTAAAACTAATCAAAGTTTGATTATCATTTGTTATTGGGTTTTTTTTGCTTAAAAATATATAATATTGTGCTTATTTATATCTAACTTTACTTTACACATATTAAAATGATTTATAATTTTCTTTTGCACAATTGTTTTTAATATTCCATTCTAATCTGATAAATCAAATTAATCCACAACATGTAAATCGATTACTCATATTTTTTTAAATGCATATTAATTTGTAATGTAATCTTAGAATAGAAATCATTGAACATATGTTGAATATTTTAGCTATGCATATTTGTTTGAAGCCAAGTCGGAAGTTTCGAAGCTTTACATACCCCTACACTTTCTTAAAGTTCACCCTCACTTTTCTTTTTATTAGATTAGTTTATTTGGTTAGTTTTAAGTCGTGAGTATCCTAAACGAGCATTAAGAATAATGAATGCTAAAAAACAATAAGTAGGTGAATTAGTAAAAATTCACCTTCATCCTGTTTTCTTGGCTTAGGTAACTTTTGTCACTGCCCGTTTTTGTACCAGAATATACAAAAAAAAAAATATTGTAATTAATCTAAATAATTGTTTTCTCTGCAGGCAGCCTCCAATTCAAATCTTGACATTGACTCTGATCCCGGCCTAAGATCCCACAAAGCAATGACACAACTTTGGGGTATACTCACTTGGAAGATGGCCGACAGCCTGTTGTTACCATTCAGTCCAACAAGCTATGCAGACTTCTTGAACAACACACTCACAGCCATAGAGACCAAGTACAAACGTGTCATCAATGAAAACAAGCTGGTTCTTAGTATGTATAAAGATATATTTTTGTTTCTTTACTCTTTTACCAATTTTGAATATATTAAGGATAGGAACTTAGAATCTCTTGGATTCTTAAAGATATTTGAGACTCGAGGATTCAAGAAAATATTGGATTCAAGACTCAAATCCTTTTTAAAAAAATCAATTGAAATTTATTTTAGAACTCTCATACTGCATACTGTTGGCTCAGAACCAGCATGATTACAGGTCAAGCTCATCAACCAAACCCCACACCAGTAATTTAACACTTAACTTTTTTTATTACATTAATTACGGTTTCCAGCCTATGGCATGGATCAATTTTTTATTCAAGTAATATATTTTCCATTACTGGCCTGCTAGGCCTGTCATAGCTTCATATGCCTTATAATATAACTTAAGATAAGTACAGGCACAACATCCAGTCCCCAGCCATTAATTCATCACTTTGAAAAAACTCACATTTCATCAATGATACATTTTTTGGCCGTGCTGGGAACCGAACCCACCCCCTTCGCTCAGTAGACAGACATGCTACAGACTTATCAAAGGGGTCAAATAACTTAACTGAATATATGAATACTATGGTGAATGGATCATAAGGAAGAATGCTGACATTGTTACTATTTCTATTTTTTTTCATTATATTTATATTTATCTGAAATTTATAATTTTTTTCTTCAATTTGAACTAGAATTATAGCTTCAGGATTTGAAAGTAAAATGAAGATTCTGATTCATAAAATAGTGGATTCGATCCAACACTAGAATATATTGAATAATCTATGATGAAGAGGAAATAAAAATGGCAATCATTGTGAGAGGGAGGCAAGCAGAAGCTTTTTTGAAAAGTATGAGAGGTATGGTTTGGAGCGGGTATTTACCAAGGAGGTGTGAAGGAGTGACAAGACATACTATGTACTAATATTGACATATGCTGCGTAAATGTGAGCAAGGAAGGAATAGGATAGAAGCGAGATTCTTGAGAAGTACTTTAGGAGGGGAAAGAATGGATAGGCTGAGAGTAATAGTTAAGGAGGAGCCAGAGCAGGACAGGATAGAGAAGGCACCACTAAGGTGATACAGTCATAAAATTAAAATGAAAGAGAAGATTATCATTATTTATTATTATTATTATTATTAATTATTATTCTGGTTAATAATTATTATTTATTATTATTATTATTATTAATATTTTGTATATTGAAGGGAGGGGCAAGAGGCCAAGAAGAAGAGCAATGGACAGGTGTATGAAAGAGTGCAGAGAAGTGTGGAGGAGAGAGAGGAGAAAACTGGGTAATTT
>CABFWB010000902.1:190231-210231 GCA_902151455.1 Timema bartmani
TACATTTAACTTTCCAAATATTCAATGCATAAAATTCTAGCTAAACCAACAGTTTTCTTTCTGAATTATCTCAAGATCACAAAACGATTTAAATCTCTCTTCCTATATATTTTATAGTAACATATTAGCTATAGTCTTTTGTATCCTTTATTCTAGTTTTTTATCTTATTTGTACAGTCATTAATATTTTTAATGTAAACTTTTCAGGTGAATTAAATTCTGCTATTAAAAATCTAAGCATTGCAGTATCATTGTTTCAGAAGAAAATGGACACTGTGGATAAGTCTGAGTGAGTTTCTAAAAGTTATTAATATTGATGTCATACCCAAATTACATTATTATTATTAGTAGTTAGTACTATATTTTAAGATTGATATCAAATGAATGTTATTGTAAAACTAATATAAAATCAAACTACTTGGATAGTTTTAGCATGAAAGTTGAAACATCTTCTGTTTGCCCTGATAAATTGGTGATTTCCTTCCACGTATCTTCCTTCATGTTCTTTTTAAAATAATTAATGTTAAGAATTCTATAAAACAAACTATCATTTATATCAAATTTAATCAATTTAAAAACAAATTCCTCTGACCAGTTCTTCATTCTTGCAAGTGCGCGTACTAGTTAACGAATGACAGATCGTTACGAACCACTCATGAGCCGATTGTAGTGTGCTTGTGAGACCGTCTCAATCACAAAAATGCATTACATTACATGTTACCATACAGGCTCAGCTCACCTAATATATATTTACCTCAAGGTGGCAAGCTTACATTACATTATTCCACTATGATATAACTCACGGCTACTAGACTAGACAGTAAGGGTCATGAGCCGTATGCGCCCTCTGACGTCAAGTGGACACCAAGCTAACTTCGGCTGATTGCTCTACCCGTCAGTCACAGAGTGTGTTTACTTGAATAATAACAGTGTAGTTTTATCAAATGTGAGTTTGTAACAATGGTGTGTTATGCGATTGCCAGTTGTTCTAATCACAATATACACTAAAAGGACATAGGAATTCATTTTCACCAGTTTCATAAAAACAATGAAACTACATTAAAGTGGATAAATGCTTGCAAGTAGGCCGACTCATTTGTCGTTGATATTGCTCGCTTGTGCTTGATACATTTTAATGAATTAGACTATATAAGGGATTTAGAGAGTGAGTTATTGAATCTTCCTATAAAATGTGTATTAAACCTTATTCAGTTCCTCATTTAAATTTAGCAATAATTAGCACTGTTGTAAATCCAACTAGGCCTACTTGTAATGACAGCAAAATATGAGTAGAAGAACGACATGTTTGCAAAGAAATACAACAACTTTACAACCATCATCAAACAATGATACAGACTGCATACGAAATGAATCTGTAAATGAAGAAATAGGCCATGAAAAAACACATGAATGTAAGTATAGTGTTGCTGTACTGTCTATGAAAGATGAAAACGGCAAGCTAAAACAAATTAAGAACCTACAAGAAAAACTAAATTCAGCAAATTACGAGTCAATACAACTAAAAAACATTTCTCATGTATTTGAGGGTTCATTTTCTGTAAGTCAGCAACAAGCCTTCAAAAAAGGAAGATTTTCTTATTGGTTATCTGATAATATTACTAAGGCTATCACTTTATGGTGCATATCTTACAAAGCTTTGGGTTTTGTGAGGGAAAGATGTTATCCTTAGCTTCGATGAGATGAAGGTTAACAGTAATATTTGCTTTGATCAAAGTGAAGAATTAATTAGAGGTCCACATAACAATGTCTAAGTCATGGTAATAAGATGTTTAGTTTGAAAGTGGATGCAACCTATGTACTATAACTTTGGCACAACAGTCACAAAGGAACTGCTAATCGAAACCATTCAAGTTGTTGAAAACATTGGCATTTTATAAATTTAAAAATTAAATAAATACAATGTATGCCATAGTTGATATCAATAAACAAACCTAAAACTAAAATAGAGCTTATACGACAATATCGGTTTTATTTGCCACGGCATTGTTTTATATTGATTTATACAATTTAAATACAAAACTTATTATAATTTTATAAAATAACCCTATGTCATAATAATTACCAAACAAATATCATGAATACTATAGCTTTTATAATATACCGTTTCATAAATATAACAATGAACTAATGCTTGTATAATATTTGTTATATTTTCCATGGCATTATATATTCTGCTGAATAAAGCTAAACTACAATATTATAATTTCGCTATCAGGTGAAATTTAACAATATTGTATTTGATATAGTTAAAAGAAATAAATGAGTAGTTTAACAGTCATGAGTGTATTCTTAGATAACCTGTAATCTACCATTGCTCTACTCGAGTACTGCTAATATGCCTGGTTTGCTGGTGGTCTCCAGGCTACGTAATCACTGGAGTGGACCTGGGCGTGACCTAGGAGTAACTGTGGTATAACTGTTAAGATAAGGTCATAGTTTGATCCATTAAAGTTAGACTGCTACCTTTCAGGATAAACGGAGTGTACATTTCAACTCAATTTTGTCTCATTTTATTAGATCTCTTAAAATGTTAAAAAATAATTAAAAATTTTCTTTATGAGCAGGCTTGCCATGCACCTGGAAACCAGAAAAACACAGGGAATTTTTTGTGTCTGGAGGAAAAATAGTTAAAACGCAACAAATTTCACATTAAAAAAAATGGAATATTGATCAATTTGGGGTACATTTAGCTTCACGCTTTGAAATTTAAATAGTAGATTTTTGTATTTAAGAAAAAACGAACTGGACAATTAGCTAAACATGCTGATTTAAATACATTTATTCCCCTTTCCCTTCTAAAACATTAGTTAGTGTAGTAATTATATTTTCCCATCAAGATCAAATCATAATGTTCTAAACATCATTTACAACAATTGACACTAGTCACTAATGTGATAATTTAAATTTTGTTTCTTTATACTACTCTCTAAAGCACAGAATTTTTCAGTAGACACAATTTATTATATATTTATATTTATAAAAAAATCCTATATACAACATAAAAAATAAGGGATTCTTCAATAAAACATAACATAATGAGATGAATGCAATTTTTTTTCATATCTTTCATATTTTCTTTAATGTCAAGTGTGAATTTAGTTGTAGATATGCTTAAAACTGCTTATAAATGTTCATCGGTGTGTTGAATATTGATTTAATATTTTTTTATTTTGGTATTTTTAACCCTTGATTATTTTTTTTTTTTGAAAAAGAAAGATATAGCTTGTGGGTCACATAAAATATGTGATGGGCCAGTAATTTGCCCAGGTGTACTCTAAAGTGCTTGACAATACATTTTAAATTAATACAATATAGAAGAATAGTATGGTAGGAAGAACCTTTTAGAAAATGCAAACATGTTTTTTTGTGGTCGACTTTGATATCATTTACTATTATATTAGTATCTTTAAATTTCTATTGATAAAATAATATCCATCGAATTAAAATTTGCAGATCACAGGACATGACACAATGAATGTAGGAAAATAGATCCAACTGTCAAATACAGAGTGTATACCATTAGGGGAAATCCAGGAATTTGAAGTGGTCGGGGAAAAAAGGAATTTGGTAAATTACAACAAAAAAAAGTTGTTTTACTCAAAACATGAAATAAAATAATCACTAAATTAGTAAATTACAATGTGATTCAAACTTCTTTTTTTTTAGCTGTGTAATATATTTTAATTTTCTAAATCCTAGTAGACTATGCTACAAATTAAAAAAACAAGTTTATATTTTAAAACTTATTATTCATAAAATATTAATAAAAAAAATGTAGGGGGGAGGAGGAGTAGAGTTAGAAGGGTGTAACATACTTTTGAGTCGAAAATTTTAGGAAACGATTAGGGGAAATCAGGGAAAAAGTCGGGAATTTCATTGGTAAAGTAGAGTATACATCATGCAGATAAAGCTCTTCCTATGTCAATTGGATTGTAAAAGCAAACTTAAATAAACATTCTTTACCGTTTTATCCAGTGGCATTTAGTAAAATGCTTCCATCTTCCTCTATCCTTTCACCATTCTTCCTCCTTTAATTTCTTCTGTTGTTCTCCTCTCACTTGAACACTTTCTGTTATCTGTAATAAGACAGTGTAGAAACAAGTACTCAATAATGTAAAGTAAGTGATGGTGAAGGAAGCCAACCTGAAAGGAGAGTTAAGTTAGGCCCAGATAGGAACAAACACACTTCTCTCATCATTTCTTCTTACACTTTTCACTCTTCCACAGTTACACATTATATTATTTACTTATTTGTTATTTAAAAAAAACTTTTGCTATTTATTATTTCGACCATAGTCTATGTTAGTCTTATAGATATTTTTAACTATTCATTTTTCAGCAAGCTATCTATTTCTTCAAGCCTCCATTATGTTGCATCAATTTGGCAACACTGGAAGCTTTAATTTATTTTTCAAATTTTTCAAGCATGTAGTTCCACATAATATCTTTCTTTGTGGTTTATGTGTTTTTTTATGTGTCTCTTTATATGAAAAAGAAACAATTCCAAAAATTAAAACAATGTGTAACTGTAGAAGTGTGAAAAGTTTATGAAGAAATAAAAAAGAAGTGTGTTTGTTCCTATCAAAGCCTAACTTAACTATCCTTTCAGGTTGACTTCCTTCACTATCTCTTACTTTACATTATTGTACAGTATTTCTACACTTTCTTACTATACATTTCCAAACCATTGGACGATAATTCATTTTATTATAAATTATTTTATGATTCCAGTTCTCTGCAGCTAAGAGTAATGAATGATCAATTGCTTCAACTGGACAAAGCTTTCATTCATAACTTACATGAACAACATTTATATGAGTCGCACGTTGAAAGTGAAATAAACAGGTAAAATATACATATTACTGTAGAGTTTTACAATTAAAAGAGGAACACAGTTCTCTTTACATAGCTGCCACCATTAAAAAGAGATAAATCACAACATTTAGGTGGGTTTTTTTTTTATCAATGCCTCTTACTACCCGTTCGGGTTAGACGCTTATGTACGAGCTAGACTAATGATTTTAGGGATTAGGAAGGCTATATTTATTTGAGTTACAATAACTTATTGCAATGAAACATTGATTCAAAGGGTTATTAATAAATACATATAGGAAGACCCACACAAAGGGCTAGGTGGACTAAATTGTCAAGCTCATGCCTGGTTTTACAGTTACAGTTTTGTTGAGGTTCAAATCCTTTCTGAGTCTACTCAGCTCAATTTATTTATAAATTGTTTTACATTCTCCCTCTATACAGATGCAGGTTAATTTCTTCTAAATTCTACCTTCCCCATTCATGTTACCTCAGTGTAGTTAAATGCTGGAAAGTTTGGAACGTTAGTAAGAAAATAAGCAGAACAAAACCAAGAGGCTGTGCTGATCACTAAACAGATCAGAGGATGATGGCACAATCATTTGAGCTGCTTATTTGATGATTCCGATTATAAATAGGCTGAGGTTGAGATCTTAAAGCTAAGTGATTGACAAAGAGCTGGAAGCGAAAGCTTGAGGGGTGCCAAAACTACCAGTTATTAAAAAAATAAGAGGACTGCTTGACAAATGTTTATTCATCTTATTTACTTAGACAAATGTATTTTTTGGTTAATATTTATAAAATGGATATTATCACTTATTACTGTTGTTTGGCTTATTTTAGTCATTATTTAAATACAATAAGTTATTTGCTACATTTCATAGAATCATTGAAAATATGAAATACTAACCTAGGCCTTTGAATATCTTTCTGTTAGTTTTGTATAACCACTTTGCAATAATAATAATAATAATTTTTTACTTTACTCTACACTGATTATTGTTTCCAGCCTGTGGCCTGGGTCAGTTTTTTATTCAAGTCATATATTTTCCACATTATTATTATTATTATTATTATTGTTGTTGTTGTTGTTGTTGTTGTTGTTGTAAAAGTGTGAACAGTGTTCTTTTCATTGTAAAAGCCATATTGTGTTTGTTCCCTTTTATATGTTTTCTAACCACCTTTCCTGTACCTTCTTACAAATAGATATACAAAAGACCTCAAAAAGCATAGATTTTGCTTAAAGAGAGATTAAATAATAATAATAATAATAATAATAATAATAATAATAATAATAATAATAATAATAATAATAATAATAATAATAATAATGATGATGATGATGATGATGATGATGATGATGATGATGATGATGATGATACTTAGCAACGTCTTACTATCCATTCGGGCTATACGTTGAAATATTAAACAGTGTAAATAGGATAGAAGTGCAAGGCCTAAACACTTACCAGAAAACTGTAGGCCTCAAGGATCATAATTAAAACACAACAAAACACATAATTAAGTAATTCTCAGNCAGAAAACTGTAGGCCTCAAGGATCATAATTAAAACACAACAAAACACATAATTAAGTAATTCTCAGGGTACATCAGTCCTCTTCTCCAGCAGAAGAGAGAAAAACACCAACTGGACTTTGGTAGCATGCTGTCATAGTTCAGTTGATGTTTTACTTTCTTCTTATGCAGGAGGAGACTGGTGTGCCCCAAAAATTTCATAATTATGTGTTTTGTTGTGTTTTTGACAGTGAACTTCAAGGCCTACAGTTTTTTGGTAAGTGTTTAGGCCTTGCACTTCTATCCTCCTTTCAATGTTTAATATAAAATAGCTGTGTAGGTGCCATTTTAAAGATATATATTATGATTATTAATAATATTAATAGTTTATGCTTAGAATTTTTTTATTTTTTATTTTGTAGGAAGTAGTCTACAACACTTATCTAGATTATACTTTCCTTCTAATAGTTCCAACGAACTTAATAAACTTAACATACAGTATTAGTTTTGTTTATATTGAAAAATTAAAATGATGCTACTACATATTACCTTAATAATATTGAAATTAAAATAAACCAAATGATCCGCAAAATAGCTCTTGGCCCAACTCTGCCTTTTATAAATTATAAAGAGTAAACTTATCACTTAAAAGGCTTTGTTCATCATTCACATTTGGTATTCATTATATTTGATTAGGAAATAATCAAATTCAAAACCTCAATGGTTGCCTACCATTTGGTTTTACTAAAAAATATGTCTTTTACAGTGCTCTCGAGCCATTGATGACGACCCCTGGCGATGCTATAGGGTTTGGCATTCTACAAGATCTGCTGAGTGAGTTGAACACCTCTCCGGGATCTCCAACGTTTGTCGAAGACATTCAGACATATATTTCAATGCTAGTGCACTGTGTAAAAAGTGCGACGCGTGTGTTTCAAGGGCCTTTGCAGTCAAATTTTGACTGATATGTTTAATTTGTAATGACCACATCATTTTTATGCCTATATCATCATCATAAATATTGTAATAAGTTATGCTAATTCTTTTCTCCACACCTGTCATCTCCTATTTTTTCCTCCCCATTTCTTTTCCATGATTTTCATAATGAAAAATGTTAATACTGCATTAAAATTTCTTGAAATTCTTGTAGTGAACTATAAACACTAAACATACTTCTCAAAATTCTTTTATTATGTACATTTTTTTACAATAATGGAAACTGGTAAAACTAAAGAAAAAGGGAAAATAAACTATTAAGAGTAAATTTGATGAAGAAAAGCCACCTAGGGAAAGAGGAAAAATGTGGGAAGAATTCGATGCACAAAGGTGACATCTTCTTCTGTCTTCTCTAGTAGGAGTAGTCACACACACATTTTAACACAAATAGAATAATATTTTGGCACTGTTGCCTTTATCAAACACAAAGAAGAGAGTACAAATAACACAAACACTGGATTACTCCATTTTGAATTTGTAGAAAAACTTCAAGAAACACACTGTGCCAACTGTTTTTTGGGAGTAAAGATAAATTCCTTGGCTATGGTTAGTATTTATATAGGCCTATATATCATTAACAAAGGGACTAATAATAATAAATAATATTGATTTGATAATCTATTGGTGGGCAAATTCCCACTGTCTGAGTTGAACTTTTGCACTGTTTGGGAAATGCTTTTAATATTTTGGTGGTGTAGCAAGTTTGAAAGTCCTGGTTGTGGGTACCAGCATGGATGGTGTACAGGCTTGTCCGGATCTTTGTGGTTTGTGTCAAAACAATGATTGTTCGTTCGTTGTCTGAGAGAACCTGTAGTAAGGCCTATATATTCTGCATCACATGCTTTGCACTGTAATTTATACTTCAAATTATTTATTTTACATTTATAATGACCAGGGATTTTGTATTCCAATTTGGTTACTTTGCTGTTGAAGGTGTAGTTAGTAGGTAGATTCCACATGTGCTGCAACGGGTGCTACCGCAAGGGTAGTCGGTTGGTAGTCGGTTTTTCTTCTTGGATTCTCTTGGGATCAGGAAGTTTGGGATGGACTAGAATATTGTGGAGATTGGGTGGCCATTTGAAAGTGACTCTTGGAGGTGAATTTGTAACCACTTTTAAGGATGGTGTTTATTCGTTGTAGACCAGGATGGTATTGTGTTGTGAGAGGGATGTCCTCAACTTTTTTGGAGGGTCATAGTCGTACCCGAAGAGTGCTCTGGAGATTTGGTTGTCTATTAGGCTTAGGGTAACCTCTGCTTTGAAAAGCTGTGGAGAGCTGTTTACAATATTCAGTTAAATCACCGGGTTCTGAAAATATCCATTTAGCTCGGGTCGCAAGGCTGAATGATTGGTGATTGGTGGGTTTTATATGTACAGTGGTGCAAATTTTGTATACTCTCCTTTATTTCTTTCTTCCTTTGTGTTTGATAAAGGCAACAGTGCCGAAATATTCCTCTATTTGTGTTAAAATGTGTGTGTGACTACTTCTACTATAGAAGACAGAAGAAAGGAAGAAGATGTCACCTTTGTGCATCGGAATCTTCCCACATTTTTCCTCTTTCCCTTGGTGGGCTTTCTTCATCAAATTTACTCTTAGTAGTTTATTTTCCCTTTTTCTTTAGTTTTATCATTTTCCATTATTATAAAATTATTTAGCCATTGGGACACCTCATTTTTTAACATTTCATAGGTTACAGTAGAGCATTATTAATCCAAATTAATTATAACCGGGTATGATTTAAATTAAAATTATTTCTGTGATTTTTGGACATAAGTTGGTTATAGAACGATAGCATCATGGAATCTCTCAAGGGGGGGAAAATAGTGTCTTAAAAGATGGTAGACAAAAAATAAATTAAATTAGTTTACATAATACTTTTTAATGAATCACATTTTGATTGCTGGTGCTTTGGATAATTGAAGTTCACATAGTCTACAGTCTATTCTATCTTCTTTCTCGATCAAACAATAACATCAAGAATCTCTTATTTTGTTTTTAAAAAAAACAAGGTTTCACTTAATTTTCACTTCTCTTTACTTAACATTATAATTTATAGTATATTAATTATTAAATTAAACATTGAAAGGAGGATAGAAGGATGAGGCCTACACACACCAGACAATTGTAGGCCTTGAAGTTAACAATTAAAACAAATAATTATGTAATTTTCGGGGTACATCAATCCCCTTCATCAGCAGAAGAGAGTAAAACACAAATTGAACTATGGCAGCCTGGCTAGAGGTTGATCCTGGTCACCTGGATGCTGCTGTTGCCTGTCCAAACTTGTATATTTACTCTTGGTAGCTGGATAGAATGTTGTATTTGTATTATATTTTAGATTAAATTAACTGTTATTAATGTTTGTATAGAAATTACTTACTAGTGTGAGTATGCCTGCTGGGAAGAAAAGAAGAAAAGGCCTTGTCTTCTGTCCTCTTTTCAGTGTTTAATTTAATACAGCTGTTTGGAACTATTTTTCCTTTGTTTACTATATTAATTATGTTATATTTGGAAGAAGGTGCATGAAAGGTAGATAGGAACCAATAGATTTCTATCTACCTTTCATGCACCTTCTTCCAAATATTGCAAAATGTACCTCATAAAGCAAAAAAAAAGGTATTCCTTTTTGAGATCTATTATATATATATATATATAAACTAGAATTTTACTTTATCATTCTTTTGCAGTCTCTTCTTTAGTAGTCCCAATCTGTTTTCTCATTGAGGTTTACATTGAGTGACATGTAGATAATGATAATTTTATTTATTTATTTATTTATGTTGTTTTATTTGTTTGTGTTAATGTATATGCACAAAAGTATAACCATATTTTTTATAATAATGGACTAGTTCCATACAAATATTTTTGATTATGGCTGTCTAACGTCAAGTTATGCTGAGGTGGTTGTTACTGAGATTGATTTATTTATTTATTTTATCTCTAGTCGATACAACAATTGATATATTTATTTTACTTCTAGCTGAAACAACAATGTACACCACATTTAACTTTAAAGGTGTCACTCAGTCTTATCCTCATTGTTTACACTATGATTCTATCCTCTAATATACTCCATAGTGTAATCCATCAAGGTAAGCTTACTACCTGTCAGTGTAAATGATGTGTAAATGTGTAAAGTTTACATGTAGGATGTGCGGGATGAGAGCGTTAGACATTTTTAGATTGCTTTAAATTAAATATAAGACTTAAATCTTAACATATTTCATTATTAGGGGGTGTGCAAAATTTTGAAGCCTTTGAATTTGCTTCAAATATTCATCAATTTCAACTTTGATTTCAAAGTAAAATTCTGCGTTTGACAATTGTTATGAAACTTTGCCAAAAAATATTTAAAGTTAAAATATTTATTTTGGTCACTTTTTGTCATTTTTAGACGACCTCTGTGGTTTAGTGGTCAGCGTTCCTGGTTACAAATCCAGACGTCTCGGGTTCAATCCCCGGCACTTACAAATGTTCTGTGAAGAAGTGTTTATGGAACGAGATCAACTCAGCCTCTTAAGAACAGATGAGTAGATACTTGAAAAAAAAAAGTAGCAGCTTCGGTCTAGAAAACAGGTTATTGGCCGGAGGGTTCGTTGTGCTTACCACATGACACCCTTTAACCACAAAAGTTGGCATTATCTTCATCAACAGACACCGGCCGCTCAGTAGGTATCACTCAATTGCGGGCCGATGCCATGTAGTTTTGTCATTTTATGCTGTTACATACATCAAAAATTAATCTTCACATGACTAAAATCTAATATAATCAATTTACATATCGTGATAATAACTTGATATATCTGCTTAGGACTAAATCTGTTAATCCTGCTTGTAATATAATATTTTGTAAATTATATTTAAAAAATACCTAAATTTTTATAGCTAAGCAAATTTTTTCCCCCCCATTAACATTAAACATAAATATTTTTAAATATTCGCACTTCTATTCAGCTCTGAGAATATTTATATTTAACTTCTCTTCATATTAAAAAAGTAAACTTTATACACCATTAGTAATAATTATTCAAATTAAAATCTTAATTCTACTCATTTTGTAGTAAGCCTATTATTGTGGGACAAGTTCACCAAAAAATAGAATTATTGCTCTAATTTTATGATTTATTTTCCCTTTGTGTTTCATTTTTCATTTTCTCAAAACTTCATCAAAATAGTCTCAAGGATCAGTTTGACATAGTAATTATTTTTTCGTGAGGATCCCAAAACCTAAAATCCTGCACATCCTTATTTATAGTAAAATTCTGCAATTCTCAATAGGTGTGTGTTAGACCACTTTTTCTATTCAAAGCCAAATTGTATCGATGTATCAATAAATTGAAGAGTTTGTGTGTCTGTCATGAGCATTGCGTGATATCTACTGCACGAAGAGGTCTGAAATTTTAGAATTAGTAACCCCTTTGCACGAACATATGCTTATAGAATCCGAAAATTTAAAATTTGGATTTAAATTATTGTTTTTTAATTAATTAAAAACTAGGTCTGAGGAACAGATTTTTTTTTCTGTCTCTTTAAAGTAAAAAAAAATGTTGCCGGGTACTCTGATAGTATCAAATATTAATGAAGCCGAGCAAAAGCTTGAATAATTTTATTATTATTTTAAAGAGTTAATAACATGTGTACTTGACTGCATAGGATTTAAAATAATGGGTGTTCGGAAATTCATAGACCAAATTACACATATAGCTTGTTTGCACTAAAATAAATAAATAAATCCCTATACACTTACATCCGGAAAATTATGTAATACCATTAAATTGTGTTCAAAGTTTTGGCGTACAACGCCGGGAGAGCAAGTTGTTTAAGCCTGCGTGTACAACGGGTTGCATAAGAGTTAGGAGCGTGGCACTACACACCTCGACATCTTGGAGCACGGCAGCAAAACATACCACAATCAATGGTAACCAACACACCAGTTCATTTAGAAATGTGAATATGTTCTGAGGGTCATCATTAATGGTCCTACATCATAGAAAGTGCTTGCCATTATTACATGTGCAGTGCTGCGCACCTAACTCCTATGCAACTTGTACACGCATACTTGAACAGCTTTGCTCTCCCAGCACTGTATGCCGAAACTTTGAACACAATTTAATGGTATTAACATAGTTTTCTGGATGTAAGTGTATAGGAGTTTCGTATTATCTTTGGTTTAAACTAGCTATATGTTCAGTTTTGGGATATGAGTTTCTGGACATCCTGTACATTTGTATTTTAACCTACAATAACTAGTTGAAGTGAAGTCAAACTTCTAAAGGTTTTGCATACACCTAGTTCTCAATATTCACTTCCTGTAAATTTAGTTTTTATTTAAATTGGTTTTTCTTAACTCTTTTGATGTATTATATTTTTATTCAATGATTATTATTATTCATTTATTCAATATAGAATTGTAAATAATGAATGTGAAGTTCAAATGAAACATCACAACAAATTCCACAGTATTATTAAACAAAGTATTTGGGCCCAAAACAGTTGGATTGAGCAAACAAAGGACGGTAAGTCAAAGCCATATTTACCAGGAAAATGTAGGCCTAAAGTTAACTGTTCAAACATATCACTGTAATTTTTGGAGCTCATCTGGCCCCTTCTCCAGGGAAAGAGAAAATAATTCTGACTGGGACTTTGACTGTAGCTTAGTTACTGTAATTGTCTCTTCAAACCTGAGTTTATCAAGCTCACTCAATCATTTTCTTTACCAATTTCATTTTTCGGTTTCTTCTTTTCTGAGCTGTGTTGCTTGTTACTCCCTCCCTTCTGAAGAGTTATGATGGGACATAAACTAGGTCACGGGACATCATCATTAAATGTCACCAGCCTGTGGTTGGGGTATTTTTTTTTAGTAAAATACCTCAATCTTCCTCAATCCTTCCACCATTCTTCCTCCTTTAATAGCTTCCATTCTTCTCTCACTTACACACTTTCTGTTATCTGTTATCTACTTTTCCCATCTCTTGGGCTCTTTTGTGGTCTTTTTTTCTACATACCTCATCTCAATCATTCTCTTTGATATCCTCTCCTTTCCCATCATTATATGACCATACCATCTCCGTCTCTACAATCTCATGTACTCCCCTTACCCCCACTCTTGCCCGGATAACTTGATTCCTAATCTTGTTTCTCCTCTTCCCTGTACAATACCTCTCTACTTTGCACTTATTGTATTAGTTGTTTCTTCCGTCCCTATTATGCTACTCTGTCAGCCAGCTGATCACACTTTCACCCTTCTGTTTCCTTCACTCTCTCTCGTCTACTCGGTGGCACACCTAGAAATTTATTTTGTTTATCAAGTGGGGCACCTTCTTATGTGTAAATGTGTGTAATGATACACCTTTGAATATCTTGTAACCTGATCTTAAAATTTAAATTATGCATTAGACACAGTTTCATTGCTTTTTTATTATATTTCTTTGTGTATTTTAAGTTGTTTTTTTCCAAAACTATCGACAATCCACAGGAAGAGGATGCCCCTCATTCACTTCTCCCTCTTCCCCTCTCTCCTTTTTTTAGGTGTGTCATTGTATCTCTCCCCCAATTTCTCTTATCTCTCTTCTCCCCCACTGACTTTTTATGTATGACCTTAACATATATTTGTAATGAGCTCTGATTTATAAATATATTACTATCCCCCACCCAAATTTTATATCTAAGCTAATGTAGAAATAGCCTTTATAATAAAATAAAACAAATATTTTTTGTTTCACTCATGTCATAATATATGTATTGTTATGTTTTTTGATGTGTTTTTCTTTTGCATATGAGATGGGGTTCAACTCAAATTTGAAAAATATCCTGTATTATTATAATGAATTGTCTACAGTATTTAATGTATGAATGTTAAAAGTGAATCGCTCAACCACAAAAATGCCTGTTTTGATGAAATTATTATCGACAAATAATGTTATTTTATATAAATGTATAAATATTTGTCTTTTGAAATAAATAACAACTTGTAACTTTGTATTAATTTTTACTTTAGCAATATATTTTTATAGGCATGTGCGAAGCTTCAACATGTCGAAGTTGAAGGTCAAATCTTCTTCGCTTTGACTTTGGCACCTACAATAACCTTCTCATCTTCGAAACTTTTTGAAGGAAGGATAAAGTTTCGATAAACTATTAACTGATTTGATATATCTCACTAAGTATTACATATTTCAAGATATGATAATTTTGTACCACTACTAAACAGTATTTTAACACTGACTAGTAATTAAATTAAAACATCCATAACGTAGGCATGAATAAAAACTTGTTAAGAATGAAAATATCTTATATTTAGTATCGCCAACATTATTTTGTAAAAACAAAAATACCCACTAAGTTGTAACACCATGAACCAGGCGGTCACTGGTATGAAGCAAAGATAATATCTTATAGAAACCTTTTAGGTGTTCCTTGTGTTTTGCCACTGTTTAGTCTTTGATATCCTTTCTCTTTTGAATTATCTATGATGAATTTATAAGTACATTTTTAATACAGAAGTTTCTTCGGTATTGTCTGTACTATTCTAAATGGCTGATACAGTTAATGTGCCAGGCGGAAAACGTCAAAATAATTTATCATACAATTATTTCTCTAGAAATACTAACCACAAGAAATATATTTAGCTATGTCAGCATAAAATAATATGGTGTGCTCTGAATATTACTCTATGCCTTTATTTTGACCTAGTTGATCTAAAATTTTTAAGTAACATTAAGTGACAAAAAAAACCTCTCTTCAACTTTGACTTCAACTCTTCTTCGCATGTTTCAAGGTTCGCTTCGACTTCACTTCACATTTAAAATGTGACCTTCACATACCCCTATGTTTTTGTTTATAATATTTAAGATGAAATTGTGCAAAACCTAAAACTACCCTACAGTAGAGCCACTTCAATTTTATTAAATTAAAGGTGCCAGAGTTTTTAATAATTTTATTTATTTATTTATTTTATGTATTTAACGTGCATTTTCTGAAATAACTAATTATATTATCACACCATTTCTGAGAGTGAAAGGGCCAATCAATTTTCCAGGAAAGGTATTTTCACAAACTTCCAGGGTTATTTTGCATGCCACAACCGTCATGGGACCGTCGGCTTTACTTCCCCTCCAACGAAAGTTGTGCCACAGATTTTTATCGCTCAAGAAAAATCCAT
Organism: Timema bartmani; assembly: GCA_902151455.1. Classification (NCBI taxonomy): domain Eukaryota; kingdom Metazoa; phylum Arthropoda; class Insecta; order Phasmatodea; family Timematidae; genus Timema; species Timema bartmani. The sequence goes on from CABFWB010000902.1 coordinate 205,737, forward strand.
CAACCCTGGCTGGGTTTGAACCGAAGAACATTGAGTCCTGAGGCGAGCATTTTACCCCAAGACCATCGAAGTCGACTTTTTATTATTATACACACATTTATTCTCAAAAGTAAAAATAGTTTCTCACAATTGATGGCAGGTTTTGGAATTTTTAGAGTAACGTGGAGGGGCTTTAATTTAAGGGCTCATTATGATTAAAGTTTTATCTAAAATTTACTTTATGTATTATATATTCATTTAATCTTCACTAATAATTAATTACTTAAAGACAATTGTCATATGAAGCTACAACAGGTGGTAGTGGAAAATATATGGCTTGAATAAAAAACTGACCCAGGCCGCAGGCTGGAAACAGTAATGGATGTAAAAAAAAGATGATTATCATAATATGTCATTAAATATGAATAAAAGAATTTCAGAAAATCAGGCACAAAATAAAAACACTAACATATTTACAAAAATTTCAACATTTTGATGCTATAAGAAATGGTAGTAGTAATAAAGCTACCACTAAACCCTGATTTTTCTAGAAAGTTCACTTTCAACCACCAATGATTGAAAGTCACTAAAACTTGGCATAGAATGTGTTTAATTGATTTATTAATTAAAAAGTTATCAAAAGCCTTCATGGAGTACTATTGAATGTAGTTTTACATTATTAACTATAAGAATATAAATACAATTGTAATTTTTTTTCCTGCCGTTGTGAGAACATGAGTTTCAAGTTTTCAAATAACGGGCTTCCTATTAAAATCAGGCCGTACCCTAGGAATTTTACGTGTGGCATTTTAATATTGAAGTGTTTGTTAACATGTTTTAGTGTTGTTTTTTTGTGCTTCAGTTTCTACAATTCTATCTTAATTGTTTAATGACCTATTATAACATTCTTAATGCAATTAATTTCATACATTACTTCAAGAAGCATGATTATCAACCTAAAGATGAAAAGTCAAGCTTAAAATAACACATAAAGAATTTATTTGAGAAACTTCAGCTAAGGGTTTATCAAAAAGAATAATGTTTTTGTAGCGAAAATACTAACTCAATATTATTTTTTTGTTTATGTTGAGGACAGGATCTTTGAATTCTAATATCCCTTGAATCCTTAAAGACATTTGAGGATTTGAAAAAATAACAATTCTAACATTTAAAAAAAATCCATTTGTTTGAGAGCTTTTATACTGCTTATTGATGTTTAAACTTAACATAACTACAGGAAAAACTTAACAACCAGCCCCCAGGCACTTAATTTACCACTTAACTAACAGTATTAGTGTGAAGCAGAGTAAACTTAAGTTTGCAATGCTTTTTTAGATTCAGATTTGGATTAGAAATTTAAGATTTGTGGGTAAAATGAATCAAATTCGTAAAAAAAAAAACTTAATTTGAGAAGTGAAAGTATGTGAGAAGGATAGTAAGCAAGCAACATTGTTTCTCCTCAACAAGTTATGCATGGTATGAAAAGCATAATATGTCATCGATATACACAATTAAGATGGAGATATGCGTTAGTTGATCCATCAAAAAATTAACTTACAATTATTTTGAAGTGTGCGAGTCACATAGACATGCTCATCACATTAGTACACTTCTTTTTAATTGGATAAAGGCTTAATTAATATACACACTTAACTGACTTAGGTGCTTACCTAAATGGGGGTTATTAGCACCATGGAATGCTCTAATAGAGGAATCAGAGCCAGTCATACTTAGGATGATTTTGCATCATGTGAAGACTAAAATCTGTCTCAGCCAGGAATTCAACCTAAAGTCTCTAAGCAATGGTTTGGTCAGCGGCTTAATATACACGCGTTTTGTGAGAAACAAAAATAAATATTATAAAATTTAATTTATCCTTCTCAATCTTCTATATTTTATATTTCCTATAGTGCCATTTAAGGACTGTCGATGAGTTAAAACTTGTTTAACAAGGGGATGAACTGAGCTCAAGGGGAAAATAAAGCATTTTCCCTGAGAAAGAATGGGAAACCACAACACAAATAAAATGCTATTGCCCTCACCCCCATGATAGGGTCAGAATTTGCCAGAATTACTTTTCCAATTAAATAAATCTAACCAACTAACATATCATTTGACAGAGTTTATTGAGTTTAAATGTTTAGGAACAATTATTTTAACTAACAAAAATGATATTAGACCGGAAATTCGAGAAATAAATGCTATTACTCAGTCAATAAGTTGTTGACATCTTGCCTGCCTTCAAGGAATGAGAAACATGGTCTCTTACCTCACATTATAAAGAAGAACAAAATTACGGTGTTTGAAAACAAGGTGCTTAGTAATATATTTGGTCCACAAAGGGATGAGGCTACTGAGGAGTGGAGAAGATTAAATAATTATTAGTTACATACTGTGTACTTAGCACAAGGCCTAGTCAGAATAATCACTCTCACAGATTATGGTGGGCAGGACATGCAGCGTGAATGTGAGAATCTAGAACCATGTTCAGTGTGTTAATTGACAAACTCAATGGGGAAAGATCATTGAGAAGACCTAGACGCAGGTGGGTGGAAAACATTAGAATGGACCTGAAAGAGATAGAGTGTAATGAGGTGGACTGGATAGAACTAGTTCAAAATAGGGGTAGGTGGCTTTATTTTGTAAGTGCAACGATGAACTTTCAGTCTCCTAATGTCATAGAGTAAATCAACTATAGTCGAATTGCCATAGAAGAGCCTTTTAGTCCATTTAAAAATTGTTTATTAGCCTTCATTGAAAAAAGGTTACTATACTTTTATCTTACAGCTGTCACAAGGTCCTTTATATGGCGAGGAAAGTATAATTTAGAGGAAATGTACACACATTTGCATGAAGGAAGAGTGACAAACAATTTAGAAAAAAATATCTCTGAACATCTGACAGATTTGAACCCTCTACTTTCCTATCATGGGCAAACAAGACTAGATTATACAAATCTTTTTGTTTGCGTGTCAGCCAGTGCAGGTGTCCTGGCCAAATATTGATCCCGGGCATTTTAAAGAACACTTTTCATTCTAAGGACAACGCACTACTTAGGTACTATTTGATTTTCATTGGAAGTAGATTATATGAAGAAAGAGAAAAGAAAAAAAAAATCACTTGCATTTACATTCTTACAAGGCCATAGCCAAGGGGGGGTTTTAGGGGTTTAAACCCCACCTAAAATTTGACAAAATAAAATCGCCTTATTTATGGTTTAGACAAAACAGTAAGTCAAACCCGCCTGAAATTTTGGTCTGGCTACGGCCTTGCGTTCTTAGTCCATTTAGTTACTAATGTAAAGATAAATAAATACAGTACCTAGGCAATCCATGATTATTATTGGAAGCTTTTGAACCCTTTTTAGAATACCTTTATATTTAGTTTAGCTCAAATAATACATATTTCTAGAATGGCAAATTTGAGTGATTTCCAATCAATGTTGGTGGTCGCAAGTGGACTTCCTATAAAAATCAGGACTTAAGTAATAGGCTTACAACCAATAGCGTACGCAGAGTTGTGAAGGAGGGGGGGTTTTGGGGAGGTCCTCCCCGACCTCAGGAGGCAAATTTTTTCACTGTTATATACACCTCAAAGCTTTTTTTAAAGGTTTTTTATTGGTATTTATTAATTTTATCATTTATATTTTTACTATTATAAACGTGGTAGTAATCTAATAAAATAATAAATAAATAAGCCTAATTTAAAGTTGGTTTAGCTGTCACAAAAATCATCGATTATTTATAATAGGTAAATAAATGTCTAGTCATTGTGCAACCCCTCGATGGAACCACGTGTGAAACTGGGAGATCTCGGAACACACCCAAACTACGGTAGGGGGGCTCAAGCCCCCTCAAGCACCCCCGTGGGTACGCTACTGTAAGCACCAACCATATGTGAATTTCTATATCCTATTCTAGTAGACAGTTGAATAATTGAGAACAATGAAAAATCTAATTTGCTATTTATTCGAGGTAATTAACGTGAACTTTCTGAACCTAACTGATTATATCAGCACACAAATATTTCTATGAGCAAGAGCGAAAGGGCCTACCAATTTTGCCGGGAAAGATATTTTCACATATCTTCCAAGGTTCCTTTTAACGTTGTTTGGACAGAGCTAATGTCGAGAAAAATCCGTAAGATAGCGTTTGTATTGCTGAGCAAAAGATGAAAGTGAATGCTAACTGTCCGTCCCGTTGAGAACCAAAAAAACTATCTTCGTCAGCGGTGGAGTGACTGAAAAGTCTTGGGCTGAAGTTTAGGGATGGGCAGAGAGGGTGGGGGAAGTGGCGGATTAGCAGGTAGACAGTCTTCTTCTCTGGCTATTATGAATGAAAACTGTAAGTCAGGGACCTAACTATTTTTATCGCGTCTTACTACCCTTTCGCAACTACGCTAGTGTGCAATGGTAGGGTGATTGTGAGATGAAGTGGAGGAACTACAGTTTAGAGTGGAATCCAAGCCACGGTGGAGGCCTGGCATTCCACACATTCACAAGTTGTGATTAATACAC